>JANAVB010036020.1:11066074-11196823 GCA_029216955.1 Iris pallida
CTTATAAGTAACTGAGAAGTTATTGTCCAACGGTTGAGTCCAGAAGTTCACCCCTCTCCCATACCTGCTCGACATCCACTTGGACCACATAGATTCCCCTTCAAGGAGTCGACCAGCTAATTTAGTGAGTGCTACCATCCTCAGTTCGCGAAGAGAGCGGAGGCCTATTCCCCCTTCCTCCTTAGCCCGACACAGTTCCTCCCAGGCGATAGCATGCACCCCTCCACGCCACACAAAATTGGCGCACAGCTTCTCAACTTTTTTAATAGTTTTGTCAGGAATAAATAACGCTTGGAGCCAGTAATTCATAATAGCGTAAATGACCGCTCTAACAAGCTCCACTCGGCCCCCAAAAGACAAAAGTTGCGCTTGCCATCCTTCCAATCTATTCTGCACATATTGAATTAGCCCAGCACAATCCGAGTCTCGAACATAATTAATCGATCACGGGAGGCCAAGATACTTCACCGGGAGCTGTCCAACCTCAATTTGAAGCAGGCCCGCCAGATGCTCCTTCTCCTGGCTATCTCGGCTAAAAAAGATCTGACTCTTCGCCCTATTCAGTTGCAACCCCGATACGTCCGCGAAAGTAGTCAAAACTTCGTTCAATCCATTCATATTTCTCTCTGACGGCTCCAAGAACACAAGTAGATCGTCAGCATAAATCAAGTGTGTAATAATTGGAGATACCTGACGATATATCGGAATGATAGTCTTCCTGTGCACTGCTAACTCCATTAAGCAAGAAAAATATTCCATCACATTGGTAAACAGGTAGGGGGAAAGCGGATCTCCTTGACGTAATCCTCGATTGCTTCCGAAAAAACCACATGGTTGGCCCCTGATCATCACCGAGAATGTAGGAGAAGAGATACATTCTTTGATACGATCCACCCACCACTGATCAAATCCCATACTGAGTAACATATGGCAAACAAAATCTCTGTTTACCATATCATAAGCCTTCCGAATATCCAGTTTAATACAGCTCTTTTTGCCCCCCGCCTTGTTGAACTCCCTTACCAACTCCTGTGCTAATAAACAGTTCTCCGAGATAAGTCTCCCTTTGATAAATGCCGACTGATTTTCCGAAATTAATTCCTGCATAATAGCCTGCATCCTAGAGCACATAAGGTGAGATATAATTTTATAAACAAAATTACAACAAGCTATCGGTCTAAAATCGCTCAGCTCATTAGCACCCTCTATATTCGGAATAAGAGACAAGAATGTATGATTCATTTCTTTCAGGAGACGACCCGTCCTGAAAAATTCCTGAACCGCTCGGAGAACCTGATATTTGACAGCCTGCCAATGATGTTTGAAAAATGCTGCATTGAAACCGTCGGGTCCCGGAGATTTGTTCGGATCAGCTTCCCTAATAATCAGTTCAACTTCCGCCAAGTCCACAGGTCGACGAAGCTCCAAGTTACCAGCTTCGGTCACCAGGCGCCTGCAAGTAGTCACCGGAAAAGATTCCCTGTAGCCGGTTTGTGTATACAACGAAGAATAGAAGGAGATAGCTTCAGAAGCTATTTCCTGTTCTTTCAAAAGCACGGTCCCGTCCACGCCGATAAGACTCGCCGTCGAGTTCCTGTTGCTCCGAGCGCGAACTCTGGCATGGAAGAATTTGGTACATCTATCCCCCTCCTTGAGCCACTCATACTTAGCCAGCTGTTGGAGTTTGACCTCCTCGTGAAAGCGAAGGGTACAGACTTCCTCTTGCAGACGCAACTCCTTGGAAGCCAACTCGCTCGACATAGGATTAGCTTGGACTTCAGCTTGTGCCGCTCTAACTTCCTCCTCTAGGTTTCTCAAAATTGGATGAGGTCTGGTGCAGTTCCATACTCGGATAGCTTTCTTAACCATCTTCAGGCGTTGGACGAGGACAAACTGAGCTCGTCCTTCCATGCTCGAGTGAAGACACGGCTGAACCGCCTCCTCATACCCTTCAATCATAGGCCACTCGTTGCTAAACCGAAATAGTCTCCTCCTTTGCCGACTCTCTGGACAAATCTGGATTAGAATAGGCGTATGGTCACTGGTGTCACGACCCGCACCCGCTATAAGGGCACGTGTACGTAACAACGCCCATCCCTCACCGTAAAAACGGCGTGGAACGCTGTAGGTTTTCTACTCTAACAACAGTTTATATATAATATCAAACCTGTCGAGAATATGGTCAACTCCGAACGGAGGACAAGCAATGATAATATATGAATACTCAATCACAATTCTAAGATAATAAGTAAAGACTGAAAGATAAAGACAACAAGACTATAAAATATAACCTGTCAAGTCCAAACTCAAATAATATACAAGTCTAAGTCCAAGTCTCTAATACAATCCAAAATATAATATAATAACATAAGTAGCAAGCTGGAGACAAGGTCCAGTCCAAAATGTCTAGTCTAACTAAACTAAGCTAGAGGCTCGTCGGGCGGAGCTAAGCCCTGCTGAACCAAGGTCTCCAAGTCTACGCCCACTACGTCAACCGGACCGTAGTAGGTAGGACAATCCTCCTCGCCACAATCTGTAAAATTTTGTCAACATATCCAGTCAGGATGGAACGAGCACAAATCTCAATAACAGTTCTAGTTAGACGATATTGAAAATATAGCAGTAAATAAAGAGAATCTACGAAGTAAATAATGTGTACATGAATCATGGTAAGGCATGTCAAGACTGTAATCTGAATGTAAGAACAGGAAAAACAGTATAAATCATGTACAAAATCTGGAACTATATCTATGTGAGTTTAGTATTAGTTTCAACATGTGATCGGCTTAGAACTTGATACAATGTTTGGCCTGGCTAATCATACGTGAGTGTATGATTAACACTATACAATGATGATACAATATAATACTGTGGGGTATTGATCACATATCTACGCTAACACCCCCATCCCTGACTAATATAGTGGATCCAGTCATGACACGTCATGATACGTATTCTCTGAGGAGGTCGCGAGCCTACGCAGGAATCGTATCTATACAATGAACAATAAACAATAAAGACTTGCCCAGTGTATACCATATATAAGAGGAATAATATCTTATGACGGGATCCAGACAAATATCAATCCGTGTGAACAATGTGTCAAGAGAACAAGGATAATCTACACTAAATACTAGAAACAAAGACGATATCATAAAACAGAAATATTATCAGAGAATGTACTCGCCTGTACTGTGATGGATAAGTCGACTGAGTCCAAGAACAGTGCCTCGAGGACCTATAGATGGAATACTGTATCATTATAATGGTTTGGAAGTGAAATTAAGTCATACTGAGTCAAAATAGGTCAAGACACGTCAAACTAAGTCAATCTAGGTCAAACAAGGTCAAACTAGATTGTACAGGGTCAATCTAAGTCATATTAGGCCTAACAACGTCATACTAGGTCAAGATAGGTCTAGTTAGGTCAACCTTGGTCATAGGAGGACCTTGGAAGTCAATCCGAATCAAACTAGGTCGAAAGTCGACTTACAATTGACTTTTGGTCATCGGGTCAACTCTGGTCAACTCTAGGTCAACTCTAGGTCAACCCTAGGTTAATGGTGACTAATAGTTGACTTTTGGTCAACTGCTCAAGTTTAATAGAATTTGGGACTAAATTGGATAAAGTGTTGACCCATAGTTGACTTTTGGTCTAAAAAGTCAACCGTGGTCAACCGAGGTCAAGACTAGGTCTAGGCGACTATTTCTAATCATTACCAACCCTTACAACCCATATCCAAGTCCATCTTGGACTTCGAAACTCAAATCTTGGCCGTAGGCCAATATCCTAATTTACCCTTTACTAAGGTAAATTTCTAGCCTAGGTGAATATCAAGTTAGCCTACCTACGCTTGGTATTTTGAGCTGTGCTCCCTAGGGTAGTAGAATACTAGCCTATACATACGTTACCTACCAAGATACCTAGGTAAAGTGGACGTCTAGTCCATCTTACGGCCTATTGCCGGTATCTTGAATATCTCGTGATACGCAAATGGTACGGCGCGATACCATCGTCCGGCAACCCCGATTTCAACTCGGGAGCCTACCCGCAAAGTCTAGTTCACGTATTCTAGGTCTCCCCCGAGTTTCATCGCGTTCCGATACTCGGAGCTCGATTTCACCCTTTCACCAAAACCTATTCCCTCTCAACCTTTCTAATTTAATTTCCCCCATTCACTATACCAATACTCTCCTTTCCCTTCTCCTCATTTTCCTTCTAATTCTTCTTCTAATTTCTATTCTCCTTATCCTTCTCCTCTCCTTCTTCTTATTATCCTACTTCCTTTAATTCTTCTTCTAACTCTTCTTCCTATTCTTCTTATTCTAATCTCCTTCTTTTAATTTCTTCTTAAACTTCTTCTTATTCTTCTTATCATTCTCTTCCTCTAATTCTCTATATATATCCATCTATATATATATATATATATATATATATATATATATATATATATATATATATATATATATATATATATATATACATATCTATATATATATATATATATATTTTATTTTTTTTATATATATATACATATATATATATATATACGTATATATATACATAGGGGGGGGGGGGGGGTTATAGGGCTAAAAGGGGGTACATAGGAGCTAGGGGGGGGGGGGGGAACTGGCAGCCACTGCTGCCAGTGTTGCTGCTGCTGCTGCTGCAGCAGCTACTTGCTGCTGCTACTGCTCTTTCTGCTGCTGCTGCAGCTGTCCCTCTTCTTCTACTTCTTCTTTCTCTTCTACTCCTCCTTCCTATCCCTCTATATATATATATATATATATATATATATATATATATATATATATATATATATATATATATATATATATATATATCTATCCATCTATATATAAATTCATACACGCACATATCCTAATCTATATATATAAACTCACAACACACACACACACACACACACACACATCTATATACACATAAATATATACCCACATATCTATACATATATAAATATACACACACACACATAAATATGTATATAAATACATACACACTTACACAAACACACACACACTCACACAAACTCTCCCAAACTCTCACAAACTCTCACCACCACTCTCATGACACACACTCTCTCACAATACCACCACCACCACTCTCTACACACACACACAAATGCATATATATATATATATATATATATATATATATATATATATATATATATATATATATATATATATATATATATATATATATACTCCTCTAATGGAAAACCCCCAATAAATCTCTAACCTAGATTTCTAGGAAAACCTACAAATTCTAGGGCAAAGTGTAGAGAATCCTCTTCTCTACATTTATTGTGAAGGAAAATAAAGCAAAAGAGAATTTTATGAAGGATTAAAAGCTTACCTAAAGTAGCTAGCTTGAGGAAGAAGAAGAAGAACTCAAAAATGGAGTGGAGAGAGAGATTTCTTAGTGAAGAAGCAAAAGGGGGGGGGGGGGGGGGCTCCTACTTGTGGCCGGCCAAAGGGTGTGGGGGGGGGGGGGGGGGGGGGGGGGGGGGGTTATTGGGTTTTGGGTGGAGACCCATTAGGCCCCCAACCCAATAAACTTAGTTTGGTTCGGTTCGGGTTTGGTTTGGTTCGGTTTGTTTCGGTTTAACTCTAAATCGACTAATTAAGCCTCTAATTGACTAGTTAAGCCATGGGAGTATGGTTTATTGGTCTCTAGCCTAATTAGGATGGTATGTGGGCCAAGTCCAGCTAGTATGTGGGTCCCACTAGGGTTCAGACTACCCGGATCTCCAACTTAAGTCCAAATTGGATAAAATTCAAGCTAAATCAAATAAATCCCTAAAAATCATATAAAATCAAATAAAAATTCCTAAAAATTATAAAAATAAAAAAATGACGAAAATACCCCAAATTCGAAAACTGGGGGTGACAACTGGATCCGCAAGCAAGCCCCTAAGCTTTCACTTTGGGCAGCACTTCAAGCCACTTGTTATTACAGAGGGCCCGATCAAGTTGGCATACGACTCTGTTGATAGAAGAGCTGTTACTCCACGACCACACGTAATCCGAACGGGCCATACACGACAGACCAGAGCTAAGTAGACGATTCTGAAAATCTTCCAAAATTGGGTGAGGAACCTGTCTACCCCCGAGTTTTTCGGAATTGTAGAGCATTGCATTAAAGTCACCACACAGTAATAGAGGAATAGAGTCTGCAATCTCAGCCGCTATTTTGACAATGTCCTTCCAGAGTTGGAGACGCTTACGTCTATCATTATCACCATAAATGGCCCCTACTGCACATTGGAACCCACCTTTGTTGGTTAGTATCAAAACAATAAGTTGTTCGGAAACGAATCGTACCTGACTCGCCCACACACGGCCATCCCACATCATCCATATGCGGGCCACACCACACTCTCTGAGATTGTGAGTCCCCTCCCAGTGTGAGGGGGTCCTCCTGTCCAGCTTCTTTTCGTCCCTGATCTTACTCTCAAGTAGAGAGACAATCGAGCATCTATTCTGTAGCATCAGATTCATAATCTCCTTCCACCTACCTATGGAATTCGCCCCCCGGACATTCCATGTAAGAACACTCATTAATTATGGTTAGAGGGGTCCTGGTGCGCACCATGGTGTTCCCGTGGACAAAGGGAAACATCCATACATCCCGCCCTCAACTCTCCTCTGCTCTGTACGTTGTTAGCACCCCCTCCACATTGTTCCACCCAATTTCTTCCATTGTGGATTCGGCATGGTGAGCCTCTGTTCTCTAGACCCGTCTCCTTCCCCATGCTCACAAGCTACTTCGCGTCCCATTCCCTTCTCTTCTCCTGGTCATGAGTTAGAAGTCTTCTTTGCAGCCCGTTCTAAGTCCTCTGCCCCTTCCTCCGGGATGTCTTCCTCGAACCCTTGACTGCTCTGGTCCTGAATGTGCAGCCTTTCCACCTGTGAAGTGCTGTTCGGCGCCCGATTGGCCTTAACGGCTACCACCAAAGCCATCGAGGGTGGCACCCGTCCCAGCCGCGTCTCCGGCTCGTTCCTCTTCCCAAGCAGCGACTGCGATGCCGTCTCCTTCCTAGCTTGTCCACCTGCCTCGTTCATCTCCATAGCCATCTGCGAATCGATCGCCTCTTCCACAGTAGACACAACCATCTCTTGAATCCCACCACTTTGATCTAACTCCTTCTGTGCTATATCTTCCATGCTCGTTTTCTGGGACTCAGGACATTGAACTTTCGAATGTCCGAAGCATTTGCAGCCAACACATGAGGGAGGCACCCATTCATAGTGAATATCCTGAACCAATATACCACCATTGGGTAATAGAATATCTACTTTCCTGGGTAATTGGTCATTAACAGAAATCTCCACGAACACCCGAGCAAAAGAGAGACGCTGCCTTCTAGCTGTCAGCAAATCCATCTTGATTGGCACGCCTACCATACTGGCGATCTTCATTATCGATGGTATGCTCCAGAGCTGAGGAGAAAGCCAAGGCAATCTAATCCATACAGCTACTTTAGTTAGTCTATCTTTCTCAAAATTAGACTCTGGCCTCCATCTTTTCAACACCACCAATCTACCATCGAACGTCCATGGGCCGCCTTCCAGTATCCGCTCCATGTCTTCTGTTGGAGCAAATTTTATGAAATAGAAACCGTTCTCCCGTGAGAAAATCTCCATCTCTCCTTTCGGCTTCCATTCCCGCAGGGCATACGCCTTCAGTTGACCATAAAACGGTCGATTTCCCATGACGTAGAGTACTAATGTATTCTTCCAATAGTCCAATGTTTCCTGGATGTCTTCTTCTGTAATTTCAACCATCTTGGTCCCATTGACAACACGGTTCAACATATTGGAGATCAATCTCTTTTGGGATGGTCGATGGGCGACAAATATCTGCCCACGACACCGGTCGACTCTGGGAGGAGGTGTTGCCCGGCTGCGGCCGCCGTTGACCTCCTGAGACCGAGCCATCGGCCCTGTTCTCCTTCCCCTTTTGCTCTTGATCTCGGCCAGTGTATGGCATGTTTCTATCTCGTCCTTGTTGCAATCCTGACCGGATCCCTTGTCGCCCATCCTGCCCGACTCCCGCAGCAGCGCCTCGTCCGTGCCTTTGTGGTTGCCTTGCTCCTTCAGTATACCGAGGACGACCCATCGGGTCGTTGTTTCCTCCCCGGTGCCATCGATTTTCCCCTTGTAATCCATCCTCCCTTCTGCCATAGTTCCGGGAGAACCCTTGTCGCTGTCGTCTTCTTCGACCTACCGTGGTCCAACCTCCTCCCATCTCCCACAAGTCTTCATCTGGTCCTTCCCCCGCCCCTCTATCGCTGGCCGGAGGACCGCCGACCCCTTCAGCCATGGAGTCATGGAAACCTAGATCAGGAGGATCTCCTATCGCCATTATTCTTATATATATATATATATATATATATATATATATATATATATATATATTTTTTTTGAAGAAGCATATATATATATATATATTTTTTATATATATATATATATATATATATATTGATGTGTCCCTTTCTCCAAATTAGACCGTGGCTCAATGTCGTCCAGCTCGTTCGAGGGGGAATTCGAAAGACCTGTTCTTGGCCCCCCCCCCCCCCCCCCCCTGAGAGAGAGAGAGAGATACACATACATTAAATTTTAATTTGATGGGTCCGATACACGATTTGATAGGCTTGCTTATAAAAGATGGATCTGCCAAAGAGAAATTATAGAGAGGGGCCAATACAGGCCATAGCCGGTCTAGAAACATAGGTCTTGAATGGGTTTATGTGGGCTGTGCTTACAGTTTAATGGGCCTTTTATCAATGACTGAAATCCAATATTAGAGAAACCAAAGAGAGTCTGGCTGCACTGAACAAGGTTTTTGAAGTTTGTAGTAATTCAGCACTTTCCTATATAAATCATTTAGAAATTTAGAAATCAACAAAATTTTACTGCCAAAAGGTATACAATCATACATGCACTAATGTACTGTATCGTTTTTCAAATAATACATGTCACATAGGTTTCGGAATAATTAATATGATGGACATTATTGCTAAATAGTGTTATCAACCATACATGTATCATCACTGTTAACAATGGATAATGAAATAATTTTCTGTAAATATTTACATTATAGGTAAGCAGGGCCAGCCCGGAATAATTTAATGTCCATGAGAAAATCTAAAATGATGCCCTTGTTCAAATGATATATTAAAAATAAAGTATCAATTTTTTTTTTTTTTTTGGAAAGATTCAATATTTCATTAGCACAAACATATTTTATATTTAGGGTATCGTTAAAACCTCGCTCCCCTCGAAGAAATATTAACCTAAAAATTTAAGCACAAGCGTCTTGATCACGTTTGAACACAATATCATCAGAATGTTCTACAAAATCAATAAAAACTCTTAGACACAAAAAAATCTAATAATGTCTTTGTAATGCAGCACCAATGTCGAATTAAGACTCTTAGACAAGAAATCCAATAATGTCTTTGCAAATAGACTATCAAGACTATCCTTTTCTTTTCAACATAACAAGATTATCAAACTATTGCAAAACTATAGCGAGACTGTCATCAAATAAATTTTCTATGCCTATATACTAAGTAATCAAATAGAAGCATTTCACAACTGAATTATGAATATCCAGAATTGCTAATTTGTCTTATTATGATGTGTATATATGTCTATATGGACATTGAACGATATATCAAAAAACAGGTTTTAGACTTTTAGTTATAGTGACCTTAAGTATATACTGGCAAAAAAAGTGGTGAAAAATGATAATGTTGGAACTTGGAAAAAAATTACAGCATTCAAGTAGGTCCAAGGAGTGACACAAACATTTGGTAGACCATAAGATCAAATTGTTAAACAATATAGAAAAACACATTAAATATCAGTGCTCTTGGAAAAAAAAACTTCTTAGAAATTCTAGAATTAATTAATACAAATTCTATAAAAAAAAATCCCTCAACGTTGCTAAACAACAAGTTCACCATAAATAAAAAGTACCCATAGTAACTAAAATAATTCACCTAGCAATGTGCTAGTTGCTAAAGAACCAGTGAATCACAGATGCTATATCAAAATAAAAGGGTCGAATAGAATTGGAAAAGGAGACAAACTGGATTAAAAAAAATTGTCTCCTTTTAAAACAATTTCCTACAGTATAAACATTGAACCAGAACAACTGATGTTGGCTGAAAATAATGTCTATGTGCAAAAACTAACAACAGTTGTTGAACACAGCCTAGGGATGTACTTTATTAGCAAAACTAACCAAGGCCAAGCAGAGGTCACATACATTGTTTTTTGCCATGGCCGCTTAGTCCGACTCCGACATTGTTGAATTTCTGTGAAAAAGTATATGAGAAGAGATTGAAAAAAAGAAGGAATTGGTGGTTCAATTATATCAAGAAAAGAAGAAGGAAGAGAGAATTAAAATAAGCAAAAAAAAACTTATCGTTGGCCGTCATCTGGAATCGGAAGCGGCGAGATGAATTTCTGAACTTTTTTCTTCTCTAGCTATTCTAATTCTCCAGCAAACCTATTCTTTACGGTGCCCTTTTGTTTCTCCTTTTTATTCTTTAACGGAAGGTTGTGGGCTGGGCTTTGTAGAAGTCAACATATTTAAAAAGTATGTTTTAGTACTTATCTTTAGAAAACTTATTAAAAAAAATTTGGGGGCCCTTGGGCATTGGGGCCCCGGGCCCAAGCCCCATCTGCCCCTCCTCTGGGCCGCCCTTGTAGGTACCTGTATTTCCTAGGTTGCTTTGGGTACCTGTATCAACGAAGGCGATTGGGTATTGATTGTTTTTCTACAATCCACAAAATCCATGTTTGTGGCTCCCCCCCCCCCCCCCCCCCCCCCCTTCTCCTACATATTCTTAATTAGTCATATATTTCAAAGTAACTACTTTGAAATATTTTCCAACATTCCATTCCTTGGTCGAAAAATGTTCGATAATTACTACCTAACCCCCCCCCCCCCTCTCTCTCTCTCTCTACACAAAAAAGAAGAAAAGAAAACTAAGAATCGATCTTCTGACCTCTCGGACCGCAACTACAACAAAAATGTCCTATAATAACGTTTGAAAAGAGTTTGTTACAACGGTTCATTTATAAACGTTACAGAATTTTCACAACTGCACATAATATGACGGTTTTGAAATTTTTTTGGTCTATTATAACGATTTATAGCATTAAGCATTATATATTATTCACACATATGTAATGCTGTTACACGTAAATGTTATAAGAAGTGATAAAAATATTAGAGCAGCCGCTCGAAAGTCCGCTCAAATCCGACCCAAAAATAAAAATTCCCCCTCCCCCCCCCCCCCCCACCCCCCTCTCTCTCTTCCATTTTCCTTCTCATCTCCTCTTCTCCTCTTTCCTTCTCATCTCCTCCTCCCCTCTTTCCCGAAAACTGTAACTCTAATTTTTTTTCCTCATCCGGTGACGAGACCCACCCCGTATCCATAAACGACGAGATTCATGCTCAAACCCGACCCCAACATGCTCGCTATCTCCCTCGACGTCGCCATCGCTGCCTACGGCGAGGCCCACTTCGACGCCACCGGCGTCGCCCTCCAGCTTGCCGTCGTCGCCTTCGAGGCCACCCGCCTCGTCCTCATCCAGGCCCCCTCTTCCACCGATCGACTCTTCTTGAGGTGAAGAAACGATCCGGTCATCATCGATCAATCGGATCCCAATTTCATTTTTGATCCGACCATTTATTGTTCAAATTAGGAATTTCTGAGGGTTTCTATAGGTTCATAGAGTTTCCTTCGGATTTTGCTAAAAAGAAAAAGAAAAAACTCTCTTAAAACCTTTCAATTGCTTACGATTGTTGCAATTTAGGAGATTAGGATCGTGAGATATGCTAAATTAGGGTTTCGTTAGTAGTTTTTTTTTCTATGATTAATGCTTGTTTTTGTATATTTTTGTTATAGATTATGGGTGTGATGTCGAGGAAGGTCGTGCCCTTCTGCGAGGGCCTGTGCTTCTTCTGCCCCTCGTTGCGCACGAGGTCGAGGCAGCCGATAAAGCTCTGCGGGGAAGCTCCTGTCCGACATATTCCCTAAATCGCAGGTTCGCTTTCGTGTTGTTGTGGTATGTGTAGTCTTGTCAGGTTATATGATGCCAAGATGTGTTTCCTTATCCTTTGTTATTAACATATCATGCGCTCATCCAAGCGGATAGTTAGGGGGAGCTGTACATAAAGATGCTTGGTTGAACATCGATCCATATCAACTTGTGCCACATTTAAAGTTTATAGCATATGGAGGTTCCTTCCATTGTCTTGTTTAACTCCAAAATGCTCTGGTAGAAACTTGCAAGCTTCATTATCATACTTGGACAACCTATTTTCAGCCTCTTTTCACAACTGGACCTGTCATCAATTTCTCATCTCTTGGCTTTACTATTCTTGAATTGTTGGAATCACTCAGTCAAGTGGATCAAATATTACTTCTAAAATGAATATCTGATTTCGGAAATTGAGCATCATCTTCCCATGTATTAGCTTCTAGTTGATAGGCATCTTAGTTAGGATGAAAATGGTTTAAGCATGCATTAACCTCAGGAACATTGTCCAGATTGTGCTGTTAGAAGTTATTAAGGACACATAATTCTTTTTGTTTTCTCATGCCTTTTAGTTTAGAACTATATTTGGATATAGGAATATAACATTAGATATGTTTTTTTAAGTGCTTTCGGTACCTTGTTGAAGTTTAATTTTCTCATGCTAACATTAGCAATTTTCTGTAGGTGAGGAACACTATTGATAAAAAAGAGCATTTCAAGAAGGGACATACGCGTAAGGATCTTCCAAGGTATTTCTAGGAAAGTTGTTTGTAGTGTATTCTTGCTAGATTCAATATATCCTTTTTCGTTAGTCTTCTGATTTTTATCAAGTTAAATCTTTTTTCAGATGGACACTGTGATTGAATCTGCATCCGGGTTCATCTCCAGTAGGTTGACAAAAGTTTTTGTCTGTACCCGTTACCATATAACCATAACCAGAATGATATCAAGCTTTTGTGAACTACTTGAATTTACAACTTATGTTACAAAGAATCCTATTAAGAGCAACATTCAGTACGTGTACGTATGCCGTCTCTATTTGACTCCATGTTTTCTTAACTCTTCCTGCTCCTCTTTTTCACCTTTCATTACATATCCTAGTCCTCTCCTTGCTGGATCACGTTGGATCTCAGCTCAGTATTCTACATGTTAAACCCGTGAGATCTTTGTCTTCTTTGCGTGGTATTATTTCACACTGCTTCTTAAGGAAGGCTGTTCTTAGGCTGTTACTATGTTTATGTGGATGATTGCTTGCCTTTGTACATATTTACCACTATGAGAATCCCAGGTATGATGTCCATATCGAACTTGATTTTCTTATAGGGTTGAATTTTTGATGCATATGCCTGAAGTCCCACCAGTGGAACATGATTTGTTGAATCCTATATTATTTCGAGGACCTGAAAAATATTTGTCCAGAAAATGTATCCTGCGGTAACTTCTCGATGCCCTTTATATCGTGTTATACTACCCTCTAGTTATGAAGTATAAAAGAAAAACTAGACAATCTGCAAGGTACACAATTTGTTTTTTTTGAAAGACAGCTTGAACAGGCCTTGAATCAATGTCTTAATAGACGTATAAATATCTGCTGATATGTTCCCATAAGTCACAGGAAAAACAAAGTCCAAGAAATTGAAGATAAACTTCGTCCTGGTGATGTTGAGAAGTGGAAAAACAAAGGTCGTCAGACATGGAAGCATAAAATGCAAAGGAGGGAATGAACCAGACTTGTAACTTTCGTGTGTTAGCTCACCTCAAGAACTGTAACCAACAAAAGCAAAGGCATGGTATGCATTTTAGAAGTAATATTTGATCCTATATTTAGGTTGGGTTTCTTTGATTCTTACATCTTTGAGGTACTATCATTTGGTTGAGAATCTTGGAATTTCTGACTAGAAACTTCTACAAGTAGCAGCAATGTGCTTGCTGGGCAAAACAAGTTATTAAACTCCAAGAGTATGTAGCTCTGGACATAGATAGCTCAAGATAATGTGTGAATTGTTGTGTTTGACTTGCATATGAGGCAAGGGGGAAACATTTTTTTCAGGACAAGAAATGAATTAATGTTGAAGAATTGGGGACTTCTCAAGTGATTTAGTGTTCTTGTCACTTACGGACTCTCTCGAGATAACTGTGCAGGAATAGCTTCTGAAGCAGCCATATTGCATCAAACTTCAGTACGTATGTGTGCAAGCAGATTATTGTGTTCTTCCAACTTTTATTGTTCGCAGAATTGGTATCCATCATGTCTCTGTCAAGGTCTCGAAAAGCCCATGGAAGTAAGTTACGTATTACGTGGTTTTAAATTGTTAGGCTCTTTTCTTGTTAGACTTCTTTCTAATGAATTTCTTAATATGATATTTATGCACTGGAAGAGCAGTTTCTTTATGTTCCTAATATAAGGAGAGATGTAGATTGTCTAAGTGTGTACATTATGAAATTCGAGTTGGCAGCAATAGGTTGGCGTATAAGGATTGCATCGGCTTGAGCACTTTTTATGAACCTAACCATCCTAATTTTTTATTTCTGATGGAATTTCTGAGTGAATTTCTAGCTACCTCCTGTGATGGTAAGACATATTCCTGAATCCGTGCTTTGGTGTATTGGATTATGGGTAAGTGCCTTGCATTTGTAGGCAGTAATATTTATACGATAACGGTTTTCTGATGTGTATCTGTAGAGGGTTCATTTTGTGGGAAATGTGTATGTGCAGCCGATATACAGTTTGACAGGTATCTACAGAGAGGCTCTCTGAAATTTGTCTTCTTATTTGTTTGAAAAATCAATAATTTTGTTTATATTACCTTTATTTGTAGGGTACAGTGTTGACTATTGAAAGAATATACAATGTTAACTTTTGAAGGGATGTCACAATTTGTTGCCCTAAAAGGGAAATATGTATATATTTTTGAATTTTGAAATGTAATGGTGATATGTTGATGAAACAAAAGTTAAAAAAATAGTGATATATTTTGAAATGTAATTAAGATTGTGTGATATTTGGATATTTTTAATGAAATATTTTAAATGTTAGTTAAATTTCATATTTCTGTTGTCTCAGAAAATTAATAAGTTTTTCATAACGTATTGAATTATAAACATTGACAGGTGATATATATGTATGTGAATAACCAGAACAGAACGTTACAAAGTGTTATGTATAAGTTCTTTTTATAACGTTTCATGTACGTTTTATGAACAGTTTCAGAATCAGATCATTTTAGCAAGCGTTATGTATATGTATCTTAGTCATAACGCTTTCGGATAGATATGTTATATATAATGATAATATTAATGTCGTTTTCAAATTTAATGTTATATAAATTGACTTAATTATCTCGTTTTTTATTTAAAAAATGTCATATAAGTGTATATCATATATAACGGTTTTTCTAAACTTTTATAACACTCGTGTTCATGACGGTTGCCTGTTTCAAGAAGACCGTCATAAATTGTCATATATGACGGTTTTTATTCATCATAAAAAGGTATTTTTCTTGTACTGCGCCCCTCGACCGTTGGATCGAATGGGAGTGCGCACGGGCCCCTCGATATATATATATATATATATATATATATATATATATATATATATATATATGGGAGCGAATCAAAAGTTCCCCTTAAAAAACTCCCTAAAACCCCCCTCACTCTAATTCGTAATATTAACATTAATATTAATGTTAATATTAATGTTAATGTTAATATTAATGTTAATATTAATTTTTTTAATTTTTTTATATATTAATTTTAATGTTAATGTTAATATTAATGTTAATGTTAATAACATTAATTTTAATGTTAAGATTAATGTTAATTTTAGTATTTAATGTTAATATTAATATTAACATTAACATTAATATTAACATTAAATTACGGATTAGAGTGAGAGGGTTTTTAGGGGATTTTCTAAGGGGGACTTTTGATCCGCTTCCTATATATATATATATATATATATATATATATATATATATATATATATACAAAAATGTTCCAAACTCAGACGGTTGGTTTTGTATTATAGAACAATCCTATGTTTTATAGGTTGGATTAAAATTTAGTGGTTGAGATTAAAAATTGTAGACCCGACCACCTTTTTAAGTCATTTAATCTCAACCATGCAACTCCAATCCAACGTGTATAACATATGTTGGTTCTATAATACAAAACCAGCTGGTTGGTTCTAGAACACTCCTCTCTCTCTCTCTCTCTCTATATATATATATATATATATGTGTGTGTGTGTGTGTGTGTGTGTGTGTGGGGCAAGAAAGGTAGCAGAGAGTGATTATCGTCGTCTATATCTTAGCTTTGGGGCGATGGTTTGACATGTTTGGAAAAAACGAAATCGGCGCATCTTTGAGAGCTTTTGTGGACAGGATTCGAATTTCAGTGAGAGCGAATCTGAAAACTAATTATCATTTTCGATATATATATATATATATAGCCAATGACCCTAGCCTAGTGGTAGTGGTGAAGCATGCGACCCAAGTGGTCAGGAGTTCAAATCCCATTGGGAACAATTCCAAAAATTAATTACCATTTCCTAAAAAAAAAAAAAAAAAAAAAAATATATATATATATATATATATATATATCATATAGGGAAATTCTACAATACATCCCATGAAAAAAGTTGTATCGATACATCCCAAATCTGAACCATTGGATGTTGATCCAATGGTTCGAATTGAGATCAAAAGTCAAAATCAGCATTAATATATATATATATTATACAAAACACAAAGGTTTTTGAATCCTAGGGCTGACTGTGCCAAGATAAAGAGTGGTTGGAATTTAATCTTGGTGAATCAACGGTTGTGGAATTTTATGGTTGTGGATGAGCATTATTGAGAGTGGAGTTTTATGGGGAATTAGCATTATTGAGAGTGGGATTTTATGGGGAATCCAAAGAGTGGGATTTGCACTCATAATGGTTGTGGATGAGCATTATTGAGAGTGGGGGCCTCATAATTATTATTGTTCGTTTAAAATTGAGGGTCCAAGATTTTGAGGGGGAATACCTTAAATGAACCATGCCCTATGGGCACGGGTTATGACTAGTATATATATATATATATATATATATATATATATATATATATATATATCACGACTCATGAACAGGAAGAAAAAAAAGAAAAAAAATGTAAAAGCAAGTAAGAGAATCTATTTCAATGACTCATTAATTAATTGTCCTTTTTTTTAGGCTATTTATAAGGGTACAACAAAAGTTGATCAGGACTAGCCAATTTCTGGCAGTCCAGGATTGTCACAATTTCTGGCAGTCCTAGATACTTTATGGACTGCCAGAAAATGTGGCAGTTCAGTCAAATACGAAATGGACTGTCAGAAAATGCCAGAAAATGTGCCACATCTTTTGGCAGTCCATAATGCTAAAAAGGACTGTCAGAATTTGGCTAGCCACTGATCAACTTTTACTGTGTCCATATAAATAGTCTTTTTTTGTAAACGTCACCAAATCTTCATGTTTTCTTAGCAAATTGTGAGGGTCTGATTTGTCCGCGACTACGTACCAACATGTCATGACACAAATGCTATCGTTAGGAGTGACTGTGGCAGCATAATATTAGTGTTCCCTAATTGTGCGTGGCATCGATTAGATGGGCAAAGCAACCTAACTCAACTCTCATCGAGACCACTAATTAATCAACTTTCTGTTGATTGCGTCTTCCACTACAATTAATAATCTCGCAAATAACATCTAGCTCTCCCTACTGCATAGGCTTTGATTCTCGACGTGTCATTCTCTGGAGAAATTATTCTATGTTAAAATTTTCGTCCTCAATTGTTAAATTGCATGTAAATCTGTGTCAGCTGCGCTGCTCCATGAGCAAAAGCTCAAGTTTGAGCATTTAGTCCCACATCGGACAGTAGGCTTCAATCCACTGTATATATATATATATTACCTTTTCACCTTTTGATTCATTAAGAGTTGTGTGTGGGAGCTCCATGGGCCACATGCGTCCGCCGCCGCCTGGCCCGGCTCGGTTTGGTTCGGCCTGTGTAACGGGTACGGGTACGTACCCACATCTGCAGGTGCCGAATGTCTATTCGATTTCCTCTTCGGGCCGAGAGACCCTAAAAGATTTTTGCTCTTTTCTAAAATTCTGACAGTTACAATTTTTTTAAAATTCCGTAACGTTCGCTAATCAAATTCCGTCCAGGTTCAATGAACCATGTGATTTTTGTGCTTTAAACATTCTGTAACGTTCACTTTAATTGGCTTTTAATCTGCCATTATTCTCCTAGCTATTGGCAAACGTCTATAAATATCTTGCTCTTTCTCCTTTCTTTTTACACAGAAACTATTTTCTCACTCTCTCAAAAATTCTCGTCTCCTTCGTACTACTGCTGTTGTTCTTCGTTGCTCTGGGCAGAGCTAAGTCGGGGTCGCGCTCTCCAAGTCGTGTGCGGCAAGGAGATTTCGGTGATTTTTGTGCTTTAAACATTCTGTAACGTTCGCTAATCAAATTCCGTCCAGGTTCAATGAACCATGTGATTTTTGTGCTTTAAACATTCTGTAACGTTCACTTTAATTGGCTTTTAATCTGCCATTATTCTCCTAGCTATTGGCAAACGTCTATAAATATCTTGCTCTTTCTCCTTTCTTTTTACACAGAAACTATTTTCTCACTCTCTCAAAAATTCTCGTCTCCTTCGTACTACTGCTGTTGTTCTTCGTTGCTCTGGGCAGAGCTAAGTCGGGGTCGCGCTCTCCAAGTCGTATGCGGCAAGGAGATTTCGGTGAAGCGGGAATTTTATCACTAGGGGCGTTCGGATTCAGCCTGCACATAGACCCGGGCTAACTCTTAGGACAGTGCTACGTGCACGACTTCCCCGGAAACCGGTAACAATTTAATTGTTTTTTTTATTGCAGATTTAAATCGAAGTTTTCTTGAAAAATTTCCAACAATCTGTGCATGCATATATTCTCATGCAACTTAACCATTGACATGGATGACGTACAATAAGTCCGGCACATTGATTTTTTTTTTTTTTTTTTCATTTTCTGTGTGAACCACCATGTGTTCGTTTGAATGAAAAATTGAAGAAATTGTTCTTTCCATAGAAATAAGAAACTATAATTTCTATCAAAGGAATAGTCCTAATTTTTTAAATAAATATAGAAACTTAGAAGAAAAAAAGTTGAACGGTGGAGGGGGAACTATTTTTCCTTCCTATTTTTCTTTATTTGGAATTTTTTTTTTTCGCTTCTTTTTCCAAAGGTCTGATTCCGCACTTTAGTATGTACGTAGATGATTTGGCAACGATGACTCACTTCAATTGGCATTTTCTGTTTTTCTCACTGCAAAAATATAACCCTCTTTCTCTCTCTCTCTCTCTCTCTCTCTCTTTTTTTTTCTACATTAATATTTGTAACAAATAATAACGATCTAACCGAGACCGAGGCTTGAACTTGGTTCAATATCTTTAAAACAATATTCGTCCCGCACACACAGATGTTTACGGTTTAATGACGACTTTGTCTCCCAGGATACAACCATACTTCTTTAAAACAATATTCGTCCCTCTCCGTTTATGTTTGAACCTGCCTACTATATATCAAATATCCAACTTGGTACCGTAAATTTCAGACGCGACACGACATAACATGACACGAAATAACACGACACAAGACGGGAAGTCCTTCAAGCTCTTGCCTCTATTCTACTTTTGCTTTAGTTGAACACTTGTTGCCACTTCTTCCTTGGCAGGAAAGAGTGTCCAGGCCCCGGACACGAGAGAGAGAGAGAGAGAGAGAGAGAGAGAGACACAACAGTGATGGACAAGAGCGAGTAGAGAGCAGATGTGTGGAGTAACATGCACGAAGCAAAGAGAAATGGACAAACCATAACCATGCTGTGACAGGGGATCACATTTGACCAGCCAGAAACTAGAATTTGCGCACATGCACAGAGAGAGGTTCGGGTCACGATCGAACACCTGTGGTGCATTGAACAGTGGGGAAGTCTCGACCCATAAGTAATTGGTTGGGAGAGATCTTTGTTCTTCTTTTATTTTTTATTGATTGCAACTTATTTAACTGCCAAGTATATTTTATTTTTATTTATGGAACCTTCAACCAAATTTCTCAGGGAGCCAGCCGCCAATAAATTCTCAGGAGGTCCCTATGACTTATAGGTCAGATTGTCAGAACAGTATTTTAGTCCATTTTTAGATTTAGTATATATTACTAAGGCTTAATTACAATTTGATATCTTCAACTATTTCTTTTTTTCAACTTAGTATCCTAATTTTTTTTTTGGTATCCTGAATTTTTTTGGGACAATAATGTCCCTGTTCATTTCAACTTAGTACCCTCAAAATTCTCTTTTTTGGAGTAGTTAAAAAAGGTATTTTTTAATATCAGTACAGTACTCTTATAATGTCAGAAAAACAGTCTCTTCTCTGCTTGCGAAAATATATTTAATAATTATAACAAGAAAAATGTTTTGCTCAATCTAATTAATCGTCTCTACTCCGTAATCCGATCGAGCATTTCTGTGCTTGATGAGACTTTTGGTACACACTATATTTGACCCACCTGTCAGTGAGATTGAGTCACAAGATTGAGGATACCAAGCCTTGTTTGGTTCGCTGAAAGAAAAGGAAAAGAAATCAATTCTTTGTTTTTCTTTAATTTCTTTAAGTTCGGAAATTATCATTCGTATCAAAAAAAAAAAAAAAAATCTCACAATGTTTGGGAAGACAAAAAAATTTGAAGAAAAAGTAAATCCTCGAGATGGAAAAATGAATCCTAAATTGGGATGGAAGGGAGTAACCATTTACTTTATATTTTTTCTTTTTTTTGATAATTTTTTTTTTTTTTTTGTTCATTTTTTTTGGCATCCACGTTTCCCTAAGGTACTGATTCGGCAAACCAAACTTAATCAAAGTGGCAAACGAATTAAGGAAAGTATAATTACAATCAATTTTATTTTCAATTATGCTATTTGGCTATCAAATTTTTTGGGTGATATCATCTTCCATTATGTGGCATATGACATGGCAACTTACATGACAGTTGACATGTCATGTTTTAACCCAAAAAATTAATTACCCAATTTTTTTATTGTTAATGTTAATGCTAATGCTAATTTTAATTTAATGTTAATATTAATATTAATGTTAAAATTAATTTTAATTAATGTTAATGTTAATATTAATATTATGTTAATTTGATATTAATTTTAATGTTAATGCTAATTTTAATATTAATTTTATTGTTAAACATAATATTAATATTAATGTTAATTTTAATATTAATGTTCATGTTAATTTGATATTAATATTAATTTTAATGTTTAATATTTGATTTTATCATGTCAGCTATCATGTCATCAGCCGTGTCATATGCCACATAATGGAAGATGGTATTACCCAAATTTTTTGGAAGTCAAATAGCATTTTTGTTTTATTTTTCTTGTTTGAAAATGTCAAAAAGATTGAGAGGAAAATTAAATTCTTGGAAGGGAGAAAATAAATCATTAAATTGGTGGAATTTTTTTTCTCCTATTTTTCACCCTTCTTGAGAAGAATCAATTTTTCTAGCAATCATATGGAGTAGGAGTGTTCATCGGTCGGTGGTCGACCTATTTGGTCCCAACAGAAGTCGAACCGAAGTTAATCGGTTTGAAAATAATCACAGCCGAACCAAACCAACCAAATGGCCGGTTCGATTTTGAAACCGACCTACTTGGATCGGTCGACTGATCGATTTTGAAGAGTTATAAATGGGTTAATGATTTCAGCAATATATGTCTTAGACAAAACTTTGGAAGCCTGTAAAATAATTATTTCCTCCCATGTAGTGCCACTCAGTCCAAAGATAGCTTCGGTAGAGACTTTTTTTTCTTATTCCGTTTTGATATGCAGCAGCTCTAGAACCAAGCATGTGTTACACCGAAGCATTGCAAGTTTGCAACAAATATACTATATATATGACAGAAACCCAACAACTGGATAGAAACCCAGCAATTAATAATTTCCTACAAAGAAGACTCCAAATGGAGATAACCCAACAATTAAAATTTTTTTAGCAAAGCTAATAATCACATGCAATTGGGCAGAAAGTCAAAAACCCGTCAATTAAACCCATCAATTAATAATTTTCTACGAAGAAGCCTCCAAATGGGGATAACCCAACAATCTAAAAATATCAGCAAAACTAATAATCACCATTATAAAGTATCATAGACAATAGAAAGTAACATATTATCAAAAAAATATAACAGGAGCTAATAATCACCATTCACCAATGTAAAGTATCAGTTAAAGTGTTTGTCTACACCCTACACATTAGGAAATAACAATGCCAAATGAATTTAAGTATGTAGACAAAAATTCAGTTTAAACTGTAAAGTATCAGAGAGCTAATAATTACCATTTCCTAATGTGTAAACATTAAACAGAACATAGTAAAGAGAAGATGGAATGTGAATGTTGATTGGTGAATATGGAATTGGTCATTGGACCAATTGGTCCATTGGATGGACCGAAGTCACAGACCCTCTCCCCCACGCTGGAAGCTGGAATGGTGGATAATTAACACGGTTACACATGGGTTCGGTTTGGTTCGGTTTTAGAAGATTTTTTAATAATCAAATCGTGAACCGAATCAAATCGGTCGATTTTTTAAAAGTTCTGGCCGAACCAATCCAATCAGACCATTGGTTCGATTAAAAATCGATCGATTCGATTTGATTCGATCCGATTTGGTCGGTTTGATCTAAATGTGCACAGCCCTAATATGGAGGCTGCTTTGTAAGCTTTCTTGAAGCAAAAAAAAAAAAAAAAACCTTAGCACATGGAGTGACGATTTGGAAAGTGCAATGGCAAGGGACCATTAAGCCTCTGAAGTCTCGTCGAAAACGCAGAGGCTACGGATACAAACAAAACAACATAAAGAGGTGGGGACTCTGTGGGTGATGGTATCCAATACGCCTTCCCACGAGTCAGTGTACGTTCCTCTCTACTACCAGACTTAGACGATAGCCCATTCCAACTTTACTTCATACTCCCATTCTCCCAACGGCTATAAATACCACTCTCCATCGACCACTTCAAGTATCGAGTGAGAAATAAGAAAAAAGAAATAAGAAATAAGAGAGATGGAGTTCTTGTCCTTCCCTGTCATCAGCATGGAGAAGCTCAATGGCGAGGAGAGGGGAGCAACCATGCGAGTCCTCGACGACGCGTGCGAGAACTGGGGCTTCTTTGAGGTTTTTTTGCTAGCTCTATACCTACAAATATTAACACTTGATTAGTTGTTTCAACCAACCATTTGATGATCTAATGGAGGAGACTCGAACTCTTCAATTTAGCTTCTTGATCATGGCATCTCGGTCGAGCTCATGGACAAGGTGGAGAGCTTCACCAAGGGGCACTACAAGAAGAGCATGGAACACAGGTTCAAGGAGTTCGCGAGCCGAGCCCTCGACAAGGGAGAGGAGGAGCACGACCCGGGAAGCATGGACTGGGAGAGTACCTTCTACTTGCGCCACCTGCCCGAGTCCAACATCTCCGAGGTCCCCGACCTCGAAGACGAGTACAGGTAATCAATTAGTTCTATTGTCTTTGTGGACCGTTCAGATCAGATCTTTAATATCGATAATACAGGAAGGTGATGAAGGAGTTTGCGACGGAGCTCGAGAAGCTGGCGGAGAGGCTCCTGGACCTGCTGTGCGAGAACCTCGGCATAGAGGAGGGGTACCTGAAGGAGGCATTCCGCGGGTCGAAGGGGCCAACCTTTGGCACCAAGGTCAGCAACTACCCGCCGTGCCCGCGCCCGGAGCTGTTCAAGGGGCTGAGAGCCCACACGGACGCCGGAGGCATAATCCTGCTCTTCCAGGACGACCGCGTCAGCGGCCTCCAGCTACTCAAGGACGGCCGGTGGGTCGACGTGCCCCCAATGCGCCACTCCATCGTCGTCAACATCGGGGACCAGCTTGAGGTATGTATATATATATATTAATGTCTTCTTTTGAGTCTACATATTTAAATCACATTGGGCCGGTCCACGTTATTGGATTGTCCTATCTAGAGCTAGTTTTGGTTGTCTATTAAGTTTCTTATAGATCGATTTTGGATGGTCACCCACAACCCCGACCTCTTGTAGAATATTGTTGAGGTTGGAGGTTGCCCCAATCCGAGGAGGGTTGTTTAAGTTCTAAGTCTTGTCTAGCTTACCTCTTGTCCAGCCCTAACTGCACTGCACAATGTTAGAAACGGACGCTAAAGTACCGTGTCAGATAAAATACACTGGTGCACAATATATATCATCAGCGAGATATATATATATATATATATATATATATATATATATATATATATTTTGGTGGTATATGGCAAAATCAGTATTGGGTGTCAGAAAAGTTTTGGAACAAATCTTTATATACCAGTTTAATTATTCGACAGGTATATCACGGTGTACCATCTGTACTATATGCAAGGACAGAACCAAAAATTTAAACTAGAGTGGACTAGAATGGACTGGAGTAGACTGAAGGACTAACTTATATGGACAAAAAAAAATTGTGAACTGGAGCCCATGAGACGGTGTTGTCTAGAGTTTTGATATGTGCTCAAATCAACCCTTCTTTGTCGTTTTTCATACAGAAGATACTCGTCTTTCTCCAAGATGTTCTCCATATACGTCACCCAACACCAACACATATATGTGTGTGTGCAGGTTATAAGCAATGGCAAGTACAAGAGCGTGGTCCACCGGGTGGTGGCGCAGACCGACGGCAACAGGATGTCGATCGCTTCGTTCTACAACCCGGGGAGCGACGCGGTGATCTATCCGGCGCCGGCTCTGGTGGAGAAGAAGAAGGAGGAGGAGGAGGAGGAGGAGAGCGACGTCGTCTATCCGAGATTCGTGTTCGAGGAGTACATGAAGCTGTACGCCGGGCAGAAGTTCCAGGCGAAGGAGCCGAGGTTCGAAGCCATGAAGACCATGGAGACGGTCACTGCTCATCCCATCCCAACTGCATAAGCAAAGCCATTACTAGTACTATGAGTCTATGACTACTACAGAAGTATTACTATTACTAATGTGATCAGCTGCATATGTTTGTGATCCTAGCACGAACTATTTATGGAACTAATGTTGTTTCCAGTAAAAGTGTGATTACAAGTGACTTATGTTGGGTGTACTTGTTACTTGTTTTGGAGCAACATCTAAGCTGCCAATATAATTCAATAAGGAAAAAATTATTTTAGTTCCACATAGATAAGAGAGAACATTTTCCTTTATTAGGCGATTGACACTACAAAATTTGTTTAGGACAGTCTACATCGTGTTGCTAGTCCAGTTTGAAAGAACTTTTACTTGGACTAGTCCAAAATTTACTAGGGCTCCACACCCTCTCCTCCTCCTTCTCCTCCTCCCTAGATCTCCTCCTCAACCTCCACCTCCACCATCGCAGTTGTAATCTCCGCCATCTCCATCCTCTCCACTCACGTCAGACACCTCCTCTCCACCCTCTCCCTCCGCATCCACCTCCGCACCATCGGCAGCATCATCAGCGGCGTCGATGACCCCCACGTCGCTGTCTCTAACCTTCGTTCTGGGATCGATCGACGGTGTCAGCCGCATCGCATCCACAGCCACCTCCGTGCTGAGATTGACGTACGTGTCGACCCCTATACTGCCGTCTCAAACCTCTAAAACCTCTCCCTCCACAGCCACCTCTGATCCACTTTCCTCCTCCTCCACCTCCACCTCTAATGCATTCGTGCTCTTCATAATTTCGTCCGCAAGACCTATCCTCGTCGTCGTAGAGGACTGTCAATCTTTTTGAAGGGCTGTCAAATTTTTTGACGTTCCTAAAAAATCGGATCCCCGAGTAAATTTTTTCGATGACAAATTTGTAAATAAAACAAAAAAATGGGACTATTCTGAGCAAATTTTGTAGTACAATTGCCTTTATTTATAGTACTCGACTTATTTTACTAATTAACTAGCATTATGGGGATGGACCCATCGAACCCCAACCCGCAAACAAGTGCGCAATTTAACATGTGTTTTTAACGTGTTTATATGTCGCGAACTTATATCTTGCGAACTTAGCACATTGCAGACTGGGTCATGGTATAATGGTAGTTTCCTATTATTATTTTTTGAGAAAGAATAAGGCTATCATAACCTCTCTTTTTTCAAATTTCTACCTTTTGTCTATCAACTACACCAGACAAGGTTGTTGATCATTCGTCGGATTCGACACCGGATGATCTAATTAAAACACTTTTTTTTTGCATCTTCTTATACTTCGAGAAATCTTTTAAGAAAGAAGAAAGCTGCTAGAACCTAAAACTTTTTCAAAATTTCACCTTCGTCCATTTTCTCTACCGGACAAGGGCTATTGATCGTTCGTTCGATTCGTCACTGGATACACGGTATAACAGGTGGTCTATTTTATTGTATCTATTTGGGAAGTAGGTTGTCATTTTCGGCTGCACTGGTCTTGGAAACAAAACATATTCTATGACGTACTGTAACGACCTCAATTATTCTCTTACTCTCAATCAATGGCGGAGCCAACATAGGCCCAGTGGGGTCATGTGACCCCACTCAATTTTTATAATATAATATTATCACGACCCGGTACTGGAATACGGGGACGGACATAGGCCAGCTACACCGTATAAGCTACGAAGACGTAGCACCCAGTTTCTAAAATGAAGATAATTTTGAACTTTTGTATTTTTTAATTATTTAATAATGTTATTTAAATCATGATATGATTTATGGTGGTTTTTAATCAATTTAAAACTATTTAAAACTATGACTTGTGATTTTGATGTTTTGCTAGTGCAACCCTAGAGACTGCATGACCTAGAGACTAACCATGACCATGGGGACCTAACCATGTGATTAGGATGACTAATTTTGACTTTTTAGCCTAGGGATATTTTAGTCATTTTGGACTTTTTAATGAAAATGAATTTTGATTGATTATTATAGTGCTAAGTATTTTATTAGAGACTAACCTAGTTTTGACTAAACCTAGATGTTAATCATGTTCATGGAGGTTTAGTTAGAAGGTTAGAGACTTAATGGCTAAGTTAAATTAATATCTAGATATTATGTTAGTAGGATATTTTGACTAAATGTTAAGAAAGGCTACTTTTGATGAGAGCCTTTGATTGAGCCTAGAATCATGTGGAGAAGCATTAGCCACCCATCTAACCTTGCAAAACCCTAACCCTAGCCTTTATCAATAGCCATCAAGAGGCCATACCCCTATTTAATCACATCATCAAAAGTTCTTGCCTCTTTTTAAATACCTACATAAATTCCTATTAGTGTTCTTCCCCAAACCTCCACTAATTTCTCATTTCTCCACCAAATTGGACCAAACCAATTGCATTAGACTCCTCAACAGTAGAGGACATCATTGGTGACTAGCTAGCAAGGATTCAAGGGCTTGGGATCATTGCAAGTTGGAGGAAAGCTCTCATTCCTAGGCCTCTACATTGAGGTTTCACCCTCAATAGATAAAACCTATCAAACTCGTTCAAATTCTCAATTTCTTTCCATAGTTGCATTCATTTAGGTATACCCTAGTTGTCCCTCAAGTTTGGTAGGAAATCGTGTCCATTTGGTGTCCATATCGGACACGTATCAGTGTCCGTGAATAGGTGTTTGATGAAATTCCAAAACCACTATTTTATTCACCATTTTCAAAACTAATTTCATGTTTTTATAGCCCTATATGTGTAGAACACAAAACCTTAACTCTGAGCACAGTTTGAGCTGTGTCCGTGTCCAAAATGGATACGAACTTGCTGTACGATGGTGCGGTCAGCTCTCCTGCTACCACACCCCGATTTCTTCCTCGTTCTGCCATGTGGACTCATGCCACTTGGCACGAGGGAGGGGACAGACACTGACAGGCCACCCCTAAAGTTTAGGGCAAGTTTGTGTCGTGTCGGACACGAAATCCCGACCGTAATGGATTTATACTGGCACGGCACAGTCGAGATTTGGCTACTGACACGCACTTCGTGTCGTGTCCTGTCACCACGAGGATATAATTCAGGATGCTGTGCGTGTAGCCCTACTCTGGGCGAACACAGGGACACATACACAAGGACACTGGTGTCGTGTGTCGAGTGCACGAGCCTGTGACACGCCCGCACGAGGCTGTGTGTGCCTGTATGTGTCTGTACGTGTTCGTGAGTGTCTGGACACGTTGTGTCCGGTTGTATGGGCACCACATGACTCGTGGGACACACTGACACATGCACGACACTTTACCAACTATTAATTTGGGTTTTTATTTGATTTTTGACTTGGTTGGTGTTTTCCCCATTTTCTGATACGGGAACAGTATTCAGTATTACTGTGTTTTAAAATGCATTTTAATTGATTTTAAATATAAATTTTGCATGATTATATATGTTGAAATGTCAGGTATATTGGACTTCGTGTCTGGGTTCAGTGTGGAGAAGTTTGGTTGAGTTTTGGGTGTCGTTTACAAATTGGTTCTTTATGTTGATGTGGATTCAAATGAATATATATATATATAGGGTGTTGGTTAAGGATGACATTAGGCATAGCAGTAGCTTAGTAGCAGCAGTACTTAGGCAATAGAGCAGCAGCAATATGAGCAATGCAGCCTCTGGCTTGCCTTGGCCTGAGCTTTGTATTACAGTTGAGGGCTAAGATAACTTGACAGCAGCATTAGGGGCTGTACTAGGTAGCCCCTTGTTCTTGTTATGTGAGTGAGGTGTCTATGAGAGTCTACTCCAGTAGAGAGATAAGGGAAAAGGAGGAAGTAGTTTTGTAGAGAAAAGAATTTGAATATGTGTGAGTGTTAGTTAGGATTAGAGAGTGAGTGTGATTTGAGATTGGTTACAAGTATATAGGTATAGTTTAGGTTTTAGCATATAGGCTTGGGATTAGAGTTAAGGGTTTACTTTATATGTTCATAGTGATATCTATGAAGTACATTAGATATGTTTTTAAGAAAACATGTGTCTATGTCTATATGGTAGTATATATATATATATATATATAGATGAGTGTTATAAGGGTAATACCTAGATAGACTAGATGGACCAAGTTTGACCCAAGTTTAGCCAAGTTGGACTAGAAGGTTGACCCAGAGTTGACTATGAGTGGACTTGACCTAGAAATAGACACACTAGGCCTATTTAGACTTGTAGACTATAGTTTGACTCTTAGTTGACCAAGGCTTGACTTAGTGGACTTAGAGTTGACTTTGGCCTTGTTTGACTAGAATTTGACAAATCCTAAGTAGTTGCCCAAGTTACCTTACAATTGACCTAGTTTGACCTAGACAGTTGACCAAAGTTGACCAAAAGTTGACTTTGACCTAGTTTGACTTAGAATCATGTAGTTTGAATTGTAGATTTTTATTATTATAATTTGAGTACTTTATAACCTGTTTTACTCTAAATAGGACTCTGTGACACCAGTTCGGATATCTATTCATATCAGTCATTCATGGTGACAGGCGAGTACATTCTCTGATCATTTCATACTTGTTAGGATTTATATTCTTGCTCTAGATTACTTTACATGATACTGTCACGTTATTATCATGGATTGGTATTATATGGATCTTGTCATGCGATGTTATCCCCCTCGGGGTGCATCAGATATAGTTGTCATGTGCTTTTCACGAACATCTTGTATTTTATGTACACCTCTATTCATGTATACTCTTATGCAATTTTGTACTCTCATGATCACGTGAGCAAACATGATAAATACCTCTTATGCAAGGTAACGTAACTTGACTGGATCCTTGTGTATTGATTGGAGAGGGTGAGTAGGAAATGATTATGTGATCAAAATCCCTTCTTGTGAAATCTTGTGAAAATCTTGTATATATCCATTATACACTCACGTATGATGGAGTTACCCTTGCATTGCCCTAACCCGTTTATATAACCATCTCATGCTCTAAATCACAGGTTACTTACAGTTCTTACATATCATGTATATAGATATTTTCAGTTATCAAATCTCTCTCATTTTCATATATATCCTTACAGTCCATGTAACTTCCTTTGATATAATTTTCTTCTAAATATAATGAATTGATGATTTGTGTTAGGACTTTTTGACTTAGAATTGATAGTGTACTTCTGACCATAGAATGGTGACCATCGTAGCCAGTTTCCAGTTTCATATAAGATGATACTGCCTAACAGCCCTGATTGATTCGTTGTTTTCCTTATCTTTCCAGTCTGGCACTCATGACCAGAGTCTGTCCCACTCAACTTGTTCCCTTGTACTACTTTTGCATCACAACTTCCGGTTCAATTTAGGCCATTCGACCATTCCCACTTAAATTATGATTATCATATGCACATTACCGTGACTTTTAATTTAAGAGCACAAGACTAGTTGTTTTCTCAAAACCAATTTTATATGCATGACCTAAACATGACACCCTACATCCATGACCTTCGTGTCCCACTCGGACACACCATCTTGTGCTTCATTTGCTTCACACGACTTTCCTGACACGAGATCCTATATTGATTTATCCCACGAAGTCGCTTTTATTTCCGACTCGAATTGGGGACATCTTTTCAACCTAAACCTGTCGAGCCAAAATTTGGACATGACCCATTTTAAGCCTACTACCCATATTTTACTTGTTGATTTTGTGTGCTGCTAGGAAGATGCTTCGACCTTGATTGTTGGGGGTTTGACCTAGAAGGAGTATGACCATCTTAATTTCGAGGACGAAATTCTTCTAAGGAGGGTAGACTTGTACACCTAATTTCTAAAATAAGGGTAATTTTGAACTTTTATATTCTTTTAAATATTTAATAATGTTATTTAAATCATGATATGATTTATGGTAATTTTTAATCAATTTAAAACTATGACTTGTGATTTTGATGTTTTGCTAGTGCAATCCTAGAGACTGCATGACCTAGAGACTAACCATGACCATAGGGACCTAACCATGTGATTAGGATGACTAATTACGACTTTTTAGCCTAGGAGTATTTGGTCATTTTGGACTTTTTAATGAAAATGAATTTTGATTGATTATTATAGTGCTAAGTATTTTATTAGAGACTAACCTAGTTTTGACTAAACCTAGATGCTAATGATGTTCATGGAGGTTTAGTTAGAAGGTTAGAGACTTAATGGCTAAGTTAAATTAATATCTAGATATTATGTTAGTAGGATATTTTGTCTAAATGTTAAGAAATGCTACTCTTGATGAGAGCCTTTGATTGAGCCTAGAATCATGTGGAGAAGCCTTAGCCACCCATCTAACCTTACAAAACCCTAACCCTAGCCTTTATTAACAACCATCAAGAGGCCATACCCCTATTTAAACACATCATCAAAAGTTCTTGCCTCTTTTTAAATACCTACATAAATCCCTATTAGTGTTCTTCCCCAAACCTTGACCAATTCCTCATTTCTCCACCAAATTGGACCAAACCAATTGCATTAGACTCCTCAACAGTAGGGGACATCATTGGTGACTAGCTAGCAAGAATTCAAAAGCTTGAGATCATTGCAAGTTGGAGGAAAGCTCTCATTCCTAGGCCTCTACATTGAGGTTTCACCCTCAATAGGTAAAACCTATCAAACTTATTCAAATTCTCAATTTCTTTCCATAGTTGCATTCATTTAGGTACACCCTAGTTGTCTCTCAAGTTTGGTAGGAAATCGTGTCCATTTGGTATCTGTATCGGACACTATCAGTGTTCTTGAATAGGTGTTTGATGAAATGCCAAAACCATTATTTTATTCACCATTTTCAAAAATAATTTCATGTTTTTATAGCCATATATGTGTAGAACACAAAACCCTAACCCTGAGCACAATCCGAGCTGTGTCCATGTCCAAAATGGATACGAACTCGTTGTACGATGGTGCGGTCAGCTCCCCTGCTACCACACCCCGATTTCTCCTCGTTTTGCCACGTGGAATCATGCCACTTGGCACGAAGGAGGGGGCAGACACTGACATGCCACCCCTAAAGTTGGGGGAGAGTTCGTGTCGTATCGGACAACAAAATTTGGACCGTACTAGATTTACACTGGCGCGACACAGTCGGGATTTGGTTACTGACACGCACTTCATGTCGTGTCCTGTCACCACGAGGACACAATTTAGGGTGATGTACATATAGCCCTACTCTGGGCGAACACAGGGATACGTGCACTGTAATGACCCGCTCCGCCCTAGCGAAACGCCGATTCAAACGGCAAGTGCAACGACTCAAACGAGCCGTTGACTCGAAGAGTTGCGTCGACCCGATGAAGAATCGATGCAAGACTTACATTGGCCCATCGAAGATGAATCCAGACTTAGAATTTCAAAGGCGCGCTCGGAGTATCGCTCGGCCTATATGAACATCGCTAAGGTGGGTGGCTCCGATGAACCCGTCTTTGCTTAGCCTAGACACATAACAATACGGACACTATTGCTAGAATTGCTAGGCGATAACACCGTACATGCTAATAAATGACTCAACGTAACTAGCTAAGGGAATAATCCCATCTTATATGCTTGTTTAGAACATAGAAAAGAACTCAAAAAATATAGGGACTCTTGTACCGTACTCTACGCTCGTGCTAAGGCACAAGCTTACATTCAAGTTCATTCTGCGTTCAAACAATGAAACAATAAATGGTTTACAACAATGAAACGGGAAGACTATCGACATAGTCGTTCTGAGTAGAATATAGCCACATTGGAAGACTTTGGGACCGATGGGTCGCCAAGATAACTCCCGTACGGAGAGTTGCATAATGTATGAATGAATGAACGAATAAGTGAATGAATGAATCAACGAATGAATGAATGAATATGAGAATGAATGAATATGTGAATGAATCAATGAAAGAATGAACAAGTGAAAGAAAGAATGAATAAGATAAGAAAGAAAGGAGTGGTTAGCGATAGGTATGACGGGGACGTGCATCGGGGCTCGCTACCCGTGCTGCACGGACGCAGCCGCCAACCTGGTCGATAACGCATTATGGCTAAGGGTTAGCCTATGGCTCAGAGACACCCGTTAAGTTAAAATGACAAGTCAATACGAAATGGTCGTGGACAATCCCATCGTATACGGGAGGTAGGAAGAATAAGGGATTCCAAGGGCAACGATCGAAGATATCGTAGCCGGCCTAGGCGGAATCATAGCTTACGGGCTGTTTGGGTGTGGGCTCGGACATTCCAAGTAGACGTAAGTACGGGGTATTTCAAAAGACTATCAAGGTTTACCAGCCATCACGCTATAATAGGTAAGAATACCAAAGAAGAATATGTCCAAATTGGCTTGTGGTGCCAGCGACCGGTACATATAGATTAAGTGGGCTTTGCTGGTGGCAATCCACGTGCAAGTCCTTACATTGAAACAAAATAGTCTAAGTTAACTGAACAAAGCACCTTCTGAACAGGCTTGAATATAATACACCAAATGATCGAGAGTACTTCGTGCAAATGAGTTAGAAAATACGCCTGTGACGCGCTAGGCCATGAGGCAGGGGCACGCCCTTGACATTGAGTGTTTGCGTGAATTATGTTAAGTTGATATATACGAATTGTTGACTAACTTGGTTTTACTTTGGATAGGAAAGGCCGGACAGTATGTATGGGTAAGTCGTACATGTTTTCCATATAAACACTTGAATTCGGCAACACGAGATAGGTTATGAAATATGCCATGAAACTGATCCTAAGGCAAGATTAGAAAGACAATGAATGATAGACGGTACATAAAACTAAATAGAACGTGTTTGGTAATGATAGCATTGTGGGCGAGCTAGCCTCCACACCAGTGTATAACAATGTACTGATAACCCCACAGTTTGCTTACAGGATGCAGGAGATGTCGTCGGGTGCGGAGCTTCCCTCGAACGTGCTAAGGCACCTGGAGCCTTGGAGCGTTACAAGGAGATGAAGCACCATATACAGGACATAATGTATCAGAACATCGCCATAAATCATTCCATCTTGTAAGCCACTTGGCACGCCTTTTATGTTTCATAGAGAGAGAGCTTGAGCGACTTGTAATCTCGGCCTAGCGCCGCTTGTAAACTTCGTGAATATCAATAAAGAGATTGAATTTGTTCCGACTTGTGCTTGTTTATTTTTTGCTACAAATGAGGACACTCTGTGGCCTAGCTCAAATCGGCCGTTTCTGGACTTAGCCTTGTATGGGCGCAACCTAGGCCCGTACGACATCACGCCTTAGAGAGGACGATCGCTCCTACGGGAGCAGGGCGTGACATGGTATCAGAGCACGGCTTTACGTCCTTGGACTTTATTTCAACTCTCTCAGTTTCGAAAGCTTGTTTGGAAACAAAGGAAGTATACGCTCTCTCTCGTGGTGCCTTGGGATGTTCCATACAATAAGTCTAATATTTTTGAAAGCTCGTACGAGTACTCGGTTGAACGGGATCGATAGGCGAAGGCCTTTGTACCAAACTACGACGGACTTGAGTTGGAAGGAACCAATGCAAAAAGTTGGCAAACGCAGTACGTGCTTGAATAACCTTACGCTGACAATAGCGAACGAGTACATAAGACCGAAGTATGGTTCGAACGAGATGGTTATGCACGTAGCCTATTGTCTAAGTTGTGCCGAGTATCGCGCACCTAGACCTTCTGGTGCGAACGAGTTTGCAAGCGAGATCGACTATCGCTCGGATGAAAATAAGTGAGACTTAGAATGTATGTCGATAGAGATGCTAATTGACCAACGCTAAAGCGAACACGAGAATGATTCTTAGAGTTTGGGGAAACGGATGAACGCACCTTCGAACATGTCGATTGTGAGTCGAATGACCTTTTGAGGATCTATAGAATGACTTGACCCCGAGTGGTGTATGTGATAGCTTCAAAAAAGAATAAGAGTGAGTGTCGACGACTAGTCGAGTGGCTCGAACCCTGAGTGGTGTATGGATGTTATAGAAATTATTCGAGCAAAACTAAAGGATTTACGGATAGAACGAGTATGTCGACAAGCGATGATATCACGCAAAGCCTTAGAACGAGTAACGCTTATTTGGTTGCGACTTCGAAAGTCTCAAACGAGATATCATTCGGACGAATTAAGAATGCGTAGTACAAATTTACGAAACGGTTGAATGGAGATCCAAAACGATAAAGTAAATGGATGTGTTGGTCGAGAAAACGTAGAAGATCGTACGTGCGATTTCAAATAGTCGACTGGATTGAAACTTGAATTAAGGTAAAATACTCATGGACGAGATCGAAGATAGCACGATCGGAAGATAGCGTGCATAGGAAACGTTGATTTGGAGATACGAGAATGACTAAGAATTTGGAATGGATGTTGCTCAATGAAGAGTTAGCATGAGACAACGTGAATTGAGGAATTAAGTTACACGACTCGAAATTCGTTACAAAAGAAAGATTGTCAGGTTATGTACATCATCGATGGTATTGAGGCGTATCAAAGATCGATGTATGATAACTCGGAGGTATTCCGATTCGATGAATGATGATCGTGTTAGAAGTTATTATTTTCAAGGGATTCTATGTTGGAGGATTTGGATAGAAATGAATGTTTGGAATGAAGAAGGGAAGTGACTTGATTGTTCGGTGATAACCACAACGACAACGATCTTGTCTTACGCGAGCGCAACTCCAGCCTCACACATATGCCACGTCGGATTTGGGACGATCATTTCGCATGAACGTTGGTATGGTGATTCATGTCCAGCGAAAATGATCGAACTCGAAATATTATGACATGGCAATTTTGACTGCTACGAATTATGGTTTGAAGCGAAGGCAAATTTGAGGATTTATTTGGACTTATGATGGACGACTAAGTAAAGTTGAGGATTGAGTAGACCCAATTTGCGTATTGAAAATGAGTAAGTCTAGACTCAATGCAAGAGTTACGTCCCGATGAGGACGATTATTCCGCGGGAATGTTGACATGGTGATTCATGTCCGCATCCGCCATGGATAATCAGACTTGTGTGAGATCGAAGCGTGACATATTGCAAGGCTAGACGACCTTGTGATCGACTATGTGAATTGGATAGGATGGATAGGTGAATTGTATCAAACATACTTGAAGAGATAGACTACAAAAATTGTTAGTGTGGACATACGATATTAACATGTCGAGGATTTGGTTGAGGACTACCTATCGTAGGATGACTTTTCTAAACGAGCTCAGACTTGGAGCAGAGAATGTGTTGATACGAATAAGGTGAACACTGCTTGATGTTTAGAAATCTGAGTGAAACGAACTTGGGTAGAAACTCCCGTACAAACGAATAAATGGTTTGACCCTAGGACTTGGGGCGAGCATCATGCGATGACCTTGCACGATGAACCGTGAACTTGACTTGTAACTATGACCTTGTGAGATGACCTAGCGGATAGACGGACGACCCTATGCCGAGTGATTGAACCTGTGCGATTGACATTACAGTATCGTCTGTATGGACGATAGACTTTTGGCAACATGACTTAGAGTAGGACATGGAACTGGGAGTGTGCGTGAACGACGACAAGATTGGCCCCAAACGAAGTGAATGATAAGAATGGATGATGGGCAAGTAAAGTTGGGATAGTGAATCGAATCATTGATAGGAAGACGTACTCGATGATAGTACAATACTTGGTCTCGAATCGGATAAGAAGTACTTAGACTTGGTCGACTCCGCTAAGAAGAAATCGTATTGATTTCATAGACGAGAACGCTTGAGAAACGAATTGGATCATCTCGAGGACCGAGATAAACGATAGTGAGATGCACATGAGTTCGATTTTAATCGAAGTTAGCAAAAATGATCGGTAATTCGAAACTATCACGAGTAGCTTGTCCGACTTCGCTAATTGCTAAGCTTGGTTGAAATGTACGTATTCGGGGGACGCCTTGAATATGTGCACGATCCAAACTCAGCGATATGATGAACTCGAATGCAGCTGCAAGTGGGTGTTGAGATGCGTATAAACGAAAGTGAGTTAGCCTCAGCCTACGACTCTCATGTTTGATGAATTATAACGTACCTCGTGCGACCATTTTAGTCCCATGACACGTTGAAATAGTAACCAAGTTGAAAAAATACGACAATTGAATAAGTACCGTCAAATCTAAAATAAATGAAAAGTCATTCAATAAAATTAACCAAACGTATACGACACAAAACTTAGAAAGGTATCTAGTATAGTTCGATGCCATCGAGCGATAAAGCCATTCGATAGGGATTGTCTAAGATACGCATACGACATGAGTTAAGGAATAATAGGACGACTTGCACTTAGGAAGTCTCGAGGACGAAACTTGTTTTGAGTGGTGTATTATGTAATGACCCGCTCCGTCCTAGCGGAACGTCGATTCAAACGGCAAGTGCAACGACTTAAACGAGTCGTCGACTCGAAGATTTGCGTCGACCCGATGAAGAATCGATGCAAGACTTACATTGGCCCATCGAATATGAATCCAGACTTAGACTTTCAAAGGCACGCTCGGAGTATTACTCGGCCGATACGAACATCGCTAAGGTGGGTGGCTCCGATAAACCTGTCTTTGCTTAGCCTAGACGCATAACAATACGGACACTATTGCTAGAATCGCTAGGCGATAACACCGTGCATGCTAATAAATGACTCAACGTACCTAGCTAAGGGAATAATCCCGTCTTGATGGTTGTTTAGAACATAGAAAAGAGCTCAAAAATGTAGGGACTCTCACACCGTACTCCACGCTCGTGCTAAGACACAAGCTTACATTCAAGTTCCTTATGCGTTCAAACAATGAAACAATGAATGGTTTACAACAATGAAACGAAAAGACTGTCGACATAGTCGTTCCGAGTAGAATATAGCCACATTAGAAGACTTCGGGATCGATGGATCACCAAGGCGACTCCCCATAGGAAGTTGCATAATGTATGAATGAATGTTCCGAATAAGTGAATAAATGAATCAACGAATAAATGAATAAATATAAGAATGAATGAATATGTGAATGAATCAATGAACGAATGAACAAGTGAAAGAAAGAATGAATAAGATAAGAAAGAAAGGAATGGTTAGCGACAGGTATGACGGGGACGTACATCGGGGCTCGCTACCCGTACTACAACAAAAAGACCTATTAATGACGCTTGATAAGTGGTTGTCATGACGGCTGATGTAAAAGCGTCATCAAAGTTCAACAAGACTAGAATCAATGACGGTTTACATTAAAAATGTTATTGATAGTGCTCCAGTGATACGAGCGTTATAAAAAAAGTACGAAAATTTAAGTCGAAACCTCGACTCCCCCGCAATTAAAAAAAATTCTAAACCCTCTCTCTTTCTCCTTCTCCTCCCGCTCCCTAACTCCCCTCAGCCCACTCCCCGCTCCCCAACTCCCCTCAGCCCGCTCTCCGCTCCCCAACTTCCCTCAGCCCGTTCCTCGCCTCCCTTGGTTACAGACTCTACCGCAGAGGGAAGGTTGTCACCGGCGTTGCCTTTACCACCGGTTTGTCCTAAATCTCGATCATTGCTTATTTTATGCCCTAAATTCTACCTCGACATAATTTTAGTAAAATCTTCTAATTTTTGACAACCATACATGCATCCATCTCTCCAAAATTAGGGTTCTTTTAGGGTTTCCCGACGTCTCCGTCCACGTCGGCGATGATCCAAAAAGGGCTGCATCATCGTTGACTTCTCTTGATTAAGTGAGTGATTTTGATTTGGATTTTTTTTCCTAAAAAAAATTTGTTGAGAATTGTTCTATGTGCGCTTCATGTTCGATAAAATAATTGTAAGTACCAAATGCTTGTATTCTTTGATTTTTTTTGTTTGTTCTTGTTCAAGGGAGTGTAATTGCATTTGGGGAGCCGAGTCCGAAGCCTCTCCACAGTCACAGTCGCGACCCGATGAGGTACTGTACGTGCCTGCGAGCCGAGTCCGAAGCCTTCTTTCGGATTCTGACACTAAATTCTGGGGTATAAATTCTAAACTCTTGATTGATTTTAGTTTCTGGGTTTATTTTGTTTGTCGATGATGTTATTGGATCTCGATCCCTACATAAAAAGGGTTTTGATCGACTGATACGTGTTGGGTTCGATTTTGGCTTGACGATCCTACGATTGTCTTTGTTTGTGAAGCACGAATGATCTTTAGATCATGTTAGGTTCTTTACTTGCTGTTGGATCATTTTCGATTTCGGATTACCTAGCTGCTGTTGGAATTATTTGTGATGCATGTATTGTTGGTTTGGATTTCTTGTATAAATTGTTGCTTGGGTTCTCCTTTCTATACTTGCTGTGGGATGTTGGTTTAGGTTTTCCTTATTATACATGTTGGGTTGGGAAAGATTTCTTTGTTGTAGGAGATATTTTGCTATTCGGATTAAAATTGTTGGTTGGGTATCTATTATGCATGATGGGTTTAACTTGGTACTGTGGGTGTTTTTGTTGGGAGATTTTCGATATAAATCACATGCGGATATATATATGTTGAAAGTATTTCTATTTCGGGATTGATATCTCCATTAGCATGCATGCGTCGTTGATTTTGGGACTACGTCCACTATGCCATGCCTAGATGTTTTACTTTATTTGTCAGTTTCAATTTTTATTAGAGTACTCTGATACTCTTGGTGATGGTCGTTCGACCAAATGAACCAAAGCGTTGTAGATCGTATCGGATACACTGGCTCCGTGTCGGAACGTGTCCTATACGTGTTATGGCACGCTAGTACAGCAGATGATGATTGATCCTTATCTGAGAAATCTTATATATCTCATTTCGTTTCTTGTCGTTGGTCGTAGTTTGTATGTTGGTGCTGTTGGGATGTTCATTCTGGGTGCAGATACGCTCGTGTTTGTACGAGTCTATACTGGACACTGGTGTGAGGATACCTTCGTATCGATGATGTAGCCTCTACACAGTTGCAATCGCGACCCGGCGAGGCGATGTGCGTGCCTGCGAGCCGAGTCCGAAGGCTTCCTTTAGATTCCGACACCAAATTCTGGAGTATAAATTTTAAACTCTTGATTAATTTCAGTTTTTAGGTTTATTTTATTTGTCGATGATGTTGTTGGATCTCGATCCCTACATAAAAAGGGTTTCGATCGATTGATACGTGTTGGGTTCGATTTTGTCTTGACGATCCTACGATTGTCTTTGTTTGTGAAACGGGAATGATCTTTAGATCATGTTCGGTTCTTTACTTGCTGTTGGATCATTTTCGATTTCGGGTTACCTAGCTGCTGTTGGAATTATTTGTGATGCATGCATTGTTGGTTTGGGTTTCTTATATAAATTGTTGCTTGGGTTCTCCTTCCTATACTTGTTATGGGATGTTGGTTTAGGTTTTTCCTATTATACATGTTGGGTTGGGAAAGATTTCTTTGCTGTAGGAGATGTTTTGCTATTTGGATTAAAATTGTTGGTTGGGTATCTATTATGCATGATGGGTTTAACTTGGTACTGTAGGTGTTTTTGTTGGGTGCTTTTCGATATAAATCACATGCGGGTATATATTAGTTGGGAGTATTTCTATTTCGGGAATGACATCTCCATTAGCATGTCTGTATCGTTGATTTTGGGACTATGTCCACTATGCCATGCCTAGATGTTTTACTTTATTTGTCGGTTTCGGTTTTTATTAGAGTACTCTCATACTCTTGGTGATGGTCGTTCGACCAAATGAACCAAAGCGTTGCAGATCGTACCGGATACACTGGCTCCGTGTCGGGATGTATCCTATACGTGTTATGGCACGCTAGTACTGTAGATGATGATTGATCCTTATCTGAGACATCTTATATATCTCATTTCGTTTCTTGTCGTTGGTCGTAGTTTGTATGTTGGTACTGTTGGGTTGTTTATTCTGGGTACAGATACGCTCGTGTTTGTACGAGTCGATACTGGACACGGATGTGAGAATACCTTCGTGTCGATGATGTAGCCTCTCCACAGTTGCAGCCGCGACCCAGCGAGGCGCTGTGCGTACCTGCGAGCCGAGTCCGAAGGCTCCCTTCGGATTTTGACACCAAATTCTGGGGTATAAATTCTAAACTCTTGATTGATTTCAGTTTTTAGGTTTATTTTGTTTGTCGATGATGTTGTTGGATCTCGATCCCTACATAAAAAGGGTTTCGATCGACTGATACGTGTTGGGTTCGATTTTGGCTTGACGATCCTACGATTGTCTCTGTTTGTGAAGCGGGAATGATCTTTAGATCATGTTCGATTCTTTACTTGCTGTTGGATCATTTTCGGTTTCGGGTTACCTAGCTGGTGTTGGAATTATTTGTGATGCATGCATTGTTGGTTTGGATTTCTTGTATAAATTGTTGCTTGGGTTCTCCTTTCTATACTTGTTGTGGGATGTTGGTTTAGGTTTTCCCTATTATACATGTTGGGTTGGGAAAGATTTCTTTGCTGTAGGAGATGTTTTGCTATTTGGATTAAAATTGTTAGTTGGGTATCTATTATGCATGATGGGTTTAACTTGATACTGTGGGTGTTTTTGTTGGGAGCTTTTCGATATAAATCACATGCGGGTGTATATTAGTTGGGAGTATTTCTATTTCGGGAATGACATCTCCATTAGCATGCCAGCATCGTTGATTTTGGGACTACGTCCACTATGCCATGCCTAGATGTTTTACTTTATTTGTCGGTTTCGGTTTTTATTAGAGTACTCTGATACTCTTGATTTTTCGATATAAATCACAGACTCTAAAATTGACAGACTCTAAAAGTGAGAGTTTTGCTTTCTTTTTCAGGGTTTTGCTATACGTACATGTGCTATGGACAGTCTTCATGTGACCAAGTTGAAGCGTTATAAGTGTGCTTCTTTCCTACAGTATCTGTGAGATTTTTGATGTCAATAGTTTTAATGTAGCTAAAGTGTACTCTATATTGGATACTCTATATTTTTTGAGAAGATGTATATAATGAAATGGAGAAATATAGAATAGTAGCTAAAATACTCTATTTTGTGACAATGAAATGGAGAATGGTACTTTATATTATATTTCAATGCTTTGTTGTGAATATGGTTCAAAGTGGTTGTTTTCGAATTGAATTGAGCAGCGTTTGGAATGTCATGCAGTGTAGAGCGTTATAAATGTGATACAACGACCATATACAACAGTTTTTCATAACTATCCATAATGCTTTGAAAATAAAACGTAGCAGAAATTCAACCTATTAATGACGGTTTGGATGAATTATCTATAACGCTTTTAAAAACATTTACAACATCCGATTTCATAACGCTTGGACTGAGAAAAAAAGCGTCATGGTTTACAATTAATGACGCTTTTTAGCCGTTATTAAAAGGTATTTTTGTTGTAGTGCCGCGCTGCACGGACGCTGCCGCCAACCTGGTCGATAACGTATTATGGCTAAGGGTTAGCCTATGGCTCAGAGACAGCCGTTAAGTTAAAATGATAAGTCAATACAAAATGGTCATGGACAATCCCATCGTATACGGGAGGTAGGAAGAATAAGGGATTCCAAGGGCAACGATCGACGATATCGTGGCCGGCCTAGGCGAAATCATGGCTTACGGGCTGCTTAGGTGTGGGTTCGGACATTCCAAGTAGACGTAAGTGCGGGATATTTCAAAAGACTATCAAGGTGTACCAGCCATCACGCTATGATAGGTGAGAATACCAAAGGAGAATATGTCCAAATTGGCTTGTGGTGCCAGCGACCAGTGCATATAGATTAAGTGGGCTTTGCTGGTGGCAATCCACGTGCAAGTCCTTGCATTGAAACAAAATAGTCTAAGTTAACTGAACAAAGCACCTTCTGAACAGGCTTGAATATAACACACCAAATGATCGAGAGTACTTCATGCAAATGAGTTAGAAAACATGCCTGCGACGCGCTAGGCCATGAGGCAGGGGCACACCCTTGACATTGAGTGTTTGCGTGAATTATGTTAAGTTGATATATACGAATTGTTGACTAACTTGGTTTTACTTTGGACAGGGAAGGCCGGACGGTAGGTATGGGTAAGTCGTGCATGTATTCCATGCAAACACTAGAATTCGGCAACACGAGATAGGTTATGAAATATGCCATGAAACTGATACTAAGACAAGATTAGAAAGAAATGAATGATAGACGGTGCACAAAAGTAAATAGAACGTGTTTGGTAATGATAACATTGTGGGCGAGCTAGCCTCCCTACTAGTGCATAACAATGTACTGATAACCCCACAGTTTGCTTGTAGGACGCAGGAGATGTCGTCGGGTGCGGAGCTTCCCTCGAACGTGCTAAGGCACGGAGCCAACTCTGTAGCCTTGGAGCGTTGCAAGGAGCTGAAGCACCATATACAGGACATAATGTATCGGAACATCGTCATAAATCATTCCATCTTGTAAGCCACTTGGCACGCCTTTTACGTTTCAGAGAGAGAGAGAGCTTGAGCGACTTGTAATATCGGCCTAGCACCGCTTGTAAACTTCGTGAATATCAATAAAGAGATTGAATTTGTTCCGACTTGTGTTCATTTATTTTCCGCCACAAATGGGGACACTCTGTGCGACTCTGTGGCCTAGTTCAAATCGGCCGTTTCTGGACTTAGCCTTGCACGGGTGCAACCTAGGCCCATGCGGCATTACGCCTTAGCGAGGACGATCGCTCCTACGGAAGCGGGGCGTGACATGCACGAGGACACTGGTATCGTGTGTCGACTGCACGAGCCTGTGATACGCCCGCACGAGGCTGTGTGCCTGTGTGTGTCTGTACATGTTCGTGAGTGTCTGGACACGTTGTGTCATGTTGTATGGACACCACATGACTCGTGGGACACACTGACACATGCACGACACTTTACCAACCATTAATTTGGGTTTTTATTTGATTTTCGAATTGGTTTTGGGGTTTTTCCTATATTTCTGATACGAGCACAGTATTCAGTTTTACTGAGTTTTAAAATACATTTTAATTAATGTTAAATATAAATTTTGTATGATTATATATGTTGACATGTCAGGGATATTGGACTTCGTGTCTGGGTTCAGTGTGGAGAAGTTTGGTTGAGTTTTGGGTGTCGTTTACAAATTGGTTCTTTATGTTGATGTGGATTCAAATGAATATATATATATATATATATATATATATATATATATATATATATATATATATATATATATATATGTGTGTTGGTTGAGGATGACATTAGGCATAGCAGTAGGTTAGTAGCAGTAGTGCTTAGGCAATAGAGCAGCAGCAGTATGAGCAATGCAGCCTCTGGCTTGCCTTGGCCTGAGCTTTGCATTGCAGTTGAGGGCTAAGATAACTTGACAGCAGCAGTAGGGGCTGCACTAGGCAGCCCCTTGTTCTTGTTATGTGAGTGAGGTGTCTATGAGAGTCTACTCCAGTAGAGAGATAAGGGGAAAGGAGGAAGTGGTTTTGTAGAGAAAGGAATTTGAGTATAAGTGTTAGTGTTAGTTAGGATTAGAGAGTGAGTGTGATTTGAGATTGGTTACAAGTATATAGGTATATTTTAGGTTTTAGCATATAGGCTTGGGATTAGAGTTGAGGGTTTACTTTATATGTCCATAGTGATATCTATAAAGTATATTAGATATGTTTTTGAGAAAACATGTGTATATGTCTATATGGTAGTATATATATCGATGAGTGTTATAAGGGTAATACCTAGATAGACTAGCTACACCAAGTTTGACCCAAGTTGGACTAGAAGGTTGACCCAGAGTTGACTATGAGTGGACTTGACCTAGAAATAGATACACTAGGCCTATTTAGACTTGTAGACTATAGTTTGACTCTTAGTTGACCATGGCTTGACTTAGTGGACTTAGAGTAGACTTTGACCTTGTTTGACTAGAATTTGACCAAATCCTAAGCAGTTGCCCAATTTACCTTACAATTGACCTAGTTTGACCTAGACAGTTGACCAAAGTTGACTAGGAGTTGACTTTGACCTAGTTTGACTTAGAATCATGTAGTTTGCATTGCAGATTTCTATTATTATAATTTGAGTACTTTATAACCTGTTTTTACTCTAAATAGGACTCTGTGACACCAGTTCGGACATCCATTCATATCAGTTATTCAGGGTGACAAGCTAGTACATTCTCTGATCATTTCATACTTGTTAGGATTTATATTCTTGCTCTTGTAGCTCCCCTTTCCGGAAATTTTAAAATATTTTATTATTATTTATTTTATTTAAATGGTGATTTTTAGATTTTATAAATAATTAATTAGTTAATTATTACGGTAGATGATTTTAGTCATGGTTAGAAATCGGAGTACAAGGTGACTAGAAATTGTGGCACGAATAGCGCAGTGGCATGCCTTGACTAGTGTATTAGCCATGCCAGGGAAGGCCGAGCCATAGTGATGTCCTAACTAGGAAAACCAGGCCAAGTTGTGAATTGACTCATTTAAATTATTTTAATAATATATTATTTTATATATTGATTTTGATGACCGGGTTGGACCAAAACAGCCTGAACTGGGCCCGGACCAAACCTAGGCCCAAATAAACATGTGGTGTGACCAAAGATGGCCATGTGGGCATATTTTATGTGTGTACAAACATTCTTATTTATTTTAAGAATTGGCGACTAATTTCTAAATATTTAATTATATGGAAGATTTGAGGTATTATTAATATTAAATAGCGTTTAGAATATTGTATAAATTTCTGGAGCCAAATAAATGGTGTGGTTGATGAATTCACCGAAATATATTATTGGTTTAATTTCAGTTTTATTAGGATTATTATTATTATTATTAATATTGTTGATGTTCTTATTAAACAATATTATTTTACTATTATTGGTTATGTTTATTTTATTGTCAAATAAATATTATTGTATACGTGTTCATATTTATGTAGGTAGGTCCTACACTAGGAAATAAATAGTATTGAGGTTATTTGGATTTTAGGAGGATTGTCATGTAAACATATATGTGAATGTATAAATGTGTATTCATATATATATATATATATATATATATATATATATTTTTTCATATATATATATGTGAATGTATAAATGTGTATTCATATATATATATATATATATATATATATATATATATATATATATATATATTATATATGTGTGTGCGTGTATGTATATATAAATATACATTATATACGTGTATATGTGTATGTATATATAAATATATATACGTGTGTATGTGTATGTATATATAAATATATATGTATATGTGGTAAATATATATAATAAAAAAAAAATATAAATATATATGTATATGTGGTAAATATATATATGTATATATGTCCATAGGTAACTATATGTATGTAGATATATATAATAAAGAAGAAAAGAAACCAAAATAAAACAATTAAACCCCGGCTCAATAGCCTCGGCCCAGCAGGAAACAGCCCTGGCCCAAGCAATTCCGAACCCAGGCTGAGACCCAACTGCTCAACCGAGCAGGCCCATAGGCCAAGCCCGACCGATCTCCCATACCCAGGACCAGCAGCAGACCGAGCGGAGAGCAGACCCGAGCCCCCCTTCAACGCACATAAATATCGAGAGGATTGAAAACAAAAAACCAAAAACCCTAACCCCGACCCCTGGCGACCCTCCTAGCCCTGGGCGCCGCCGCGCGGAGCCACCGGCTGGCCAGGTCCGCCACGGACAAGGGAACAAGTGAATCATATGGCAAAATTCCCTCCACGTCGTTCACTTTTACAAACGAATTTCTCCGGTATGTCGACTACCTAACCGACTTCGTTTCCCTTCAGATAGTTCGTTTTATTTCGTTTTGTACACGACGTTAAACGAGTTCCAAAACCGAGAAAAATCTCGATTTCTGGATTTAGAAACTATCCCGAAACCCAAAGTTGGCGGTCGATTTACGACCAGGATATTATGAAACTTGGAAAACCTCTTGAACAGCCTTGTAGACAACATAACCGAGATCGAGACACTATTTTTAGTTTAATTATTAATTGGTTGTTTTCTGTTAAAAATCAATTTGAAAATCGAAAAAAATTCGATAAAACTGTTTTTTAAAAACTAGAAATTCTTCCGATCCAACGTGCGTACCGCCAATCCGGGAGAAGTGGTCGCAAACCGAAAGCATCGAAAGGTGCGTATCGGCTTCATGGACGTATGGGCTTTGACGGAATTCAAATTGGTTGCGTGTGCGCGACGAATTTGATGCGTATCCGTCGAAATTCACCGTATCGGCCTCTGTGCAAGTTCCCCAATTACTTTGTGCACGCTCGTCAGATCGAGACGAAACTTACGCCAACAGGACCGTATCTTTTTTTGGTCATGTTTGCCAAGTTTGGTCCAATTGTGAGACAGTTGATCGGATCGTCGTTTTGTGGGCCCTACGGTCTGACTCAACGGGCGATTTTGTGCACGGTTCGTCGAAATCCAACTTTGGACATACGGTTGGGTTCGTATCAGAAAACTGGACCTGTTGATATATAGTTTGACGAATTTAGAGACCGTTGACTCTGGCACGCTTTTTGGTGCAAAGCGGATACAACGACGGATACCGTTTTGACCCAAAATTACCGTTTTGCCTCTGTGTCCAGAATTGGACTTAAGGACAGGCAATCCTAGCTAATTTGACTATTCTGAGAACGTTGGTAATATTTATTTCAGCATCCAAAGACTTTTTGCATGTGTTGACTTTATTGACTCATCTGATGTGGTTGTACTATCGGTTTCACCAGCTAAGGACCTCAGACAAGTTCACTTTCTGATTGCTTTCGATTCATAGTAGTCTTTTCATTTCATGTTTATAAATATGTCTTGCTGCTTTTTGACACGCTCGTCACACGAAATAGTCGGGAGAAAAAATATCTTAGTAGACATGTGGGCTACCCAGAACTATCCCAATCTGTCTAATCTTGACTGATAACAGTTGCACACGACACGTACAGGGTGCCGTATTTACCCCCTAGCCATTCACATGTCGAAATGGATATTTCAAACACATAGATAGTTGTCTTTTATTTATTTTTCTTGTCTTCTTCACAACTTGTCATGTCATTAGTTTACTTTTTAGTTTTCATCTCTCATATGTTATTTTCATGTCTTGTTAATTCTATTACGTTTTTCGCATTGTCGTCGATTTGTGTACTTGTTCCATTTCTGACTGGAAACCAATATTTTTTAGGTTAGCTGTGGCTTCACTTAGCATTGGGAGATACGGGTGTACTTGCAGACAGAAAGCTAGAAATAGATAGCAGTTGTATCATTTTCATTAATTGTTAGAACCTTGTATTTTCTTTAAATATAAATCTTGTAAATGTTGTAATAAATTTTAGAAATGTGAATGAGCAATAAATGTTATTTTGTAATTTTGAGCATCTTGGCCGTGACAGCGTTCTACCGCCGACTCTGCGGCGTAGGCTGTCATCTTGGCCGTGACAGCGTTCACAAGATTTCAAAAGATTGTATAAGATAGGATTTTGATCACATAACCATTTCCTAGTTACCCTCCCTAATCAACACACAAGGATCCAGTCAAGTTACGTTACCTTGTATAAGAGATTTTTATCATGTTTGGTCACGTGATCATGAGAGTACAAGATTGCACAAGAGTATACATGAAAGCGGTGTACATGAAATACAAGATGTTCGTGAAAAGCACATGACAACTGTATCTGATGTACCCCGAGGGAGATAACATCGCATGACAAAATCCATATAGTACCAATCCGTGATAATAACGTGACAGCATCATGTAAAGTAATCTAGAGCACGAATATAAATCATAACAAGTATGAAATGATCAGAGAATGTACTCGCCTGTCACCCTGAATGACTGATATGAATGGATGTCCGAACTGGTGTCACAGAGTCCTATTTAGAGTAAAATAGGTTATAATGTATCCAAGATGTTATAAATGAATTTTACAATGCATTCTACATAATTCTAGGTCAAAGTCAACTCTTGGTCAACTCTGGTCAACAATCTAGTCAAACTAGGTCAACTATAGTCAAACTAGTTAACTAGTCTAGGGTTTAGGTCAACTATCTAGTCAATTTAGTCAACTTAGACTATGAGGTCAAACTTGGTCAACTCTATAGGCTAACTCAAATATAAACCATAGACTTTCATATCCTAGGATACCATATAGTACTAGGCTAAAGTGTTATAACACTTATCTCATAATAGATTAAACTCATATATAATCTAAACTCTATATTGAACTACCCTGGGCTCTCATACATATATCATGAAAATACCCTCTCCTAATACTCTAACTAATATATGTGTAACCGTATATCACAATAACACTAGGACACAACACTAACTCCTAAAGCCACTATGACTCCATGTTATTGACACTTAAAACCTAATACACTAGTTAACACATCTGAACTAACCTTCATCCTCTCACTAATCTGAAACTAACATCTGGCATAACTCTAAAACTCTAACCTTCACAAACCTCTGATATGCTCAAGGCTAAAGGTTAACTTAAGTGGCCAATGAAGTGAGCTCAGGCCAACTGTCTAGCCACTGTCTACTGCTGCTATGGCTCTACTGCAATGCCTATTGCTGCATTGCTGCTACCACTGGTTATGCTACTGCTTCTTGCTACTGTAAGGCCTATTAGCTTTCATCTGTAATGCCATACAGAGCTCAGTAGACCCTACTGATACTGCTGCCATACTCCTCTGCCTGTTTTCCTTCTATAATTCCCTACACTCTATAACATATATTCACTTAACCACATAACCACTCATCTAGATAGGAGGTACTGACACCACTTCATATCCTAATCTATGATACCACTGAAACTTACATGTGTATATCATCACATGTATATATAGGTATCAACTTTATACAATCAATTGTCCTACCTTAACATATATTAGGAGTATTACACATATATATAACATGTCTATGCTCTACAAGACTATTGAACTCTGAACCCAAAATATATACTAAGTATCACATTAACCCTTATCCATACTACCCAACCTCAACCTTAATATAATATAATGTACATCACAGAACCTTACATATATATGAACATTCACTAAATGCAATGAAACAGAGGGAAAACGTACTGGTCACATGGCTAACTGGACTGAACACAGATGTGTTCAAGGTCTGAACATTAAGGCAAGGTAAGGGTTCTCACTCAAATGATGCAAGGACCAACACTCTAAGATCCAACTCAAGTGTAAACCACATGGCAACTCTTTATTAGCCAACTCCTAAACCCAGGATCCCTCCCTCAATTCCTTCACACTCACAGACACATACACTCACACATACACCAAAATCCAATCCTAACATTATCCATCTACTTATCATCTATATATATATATATATATATATATATATATATATATATATATATATATATATATATATATATATATATATATTTACTTATACATAAAGTTCAGATTTACATAAAATTCTCAAAAATCTCACTCACAATGTCTCACAGGTCTGAACAACCCAAATGAACACCCACATCAACCTATAATCTCAGTTTTACTTTAAACCTCAGATTTTACAGTAAAAAATAATCTCTGGTTTGCATTATCTTTGCAAACCCCAACTTCTCTCACTATACGTATACACATAGATATCTATACATTCATACATATAGACATACATATATATAATACAGACTTATATACATATATACATATATATTCAGGCATATATACATACATATACACAAGGATATCTGTCAACCTGTAGCAGGAGGGTTTTCACGTACGGGTGTGTCTGGTCTCCTAGGACACAAGGTGTCCCACACATAGGTCGTGCAGGCGTGCCAATGTGTCCACTACGTGTCTAGGTGTCCATCGAACCAATAGGATCTCGTCCAAGTCGTTTCGTGTCCTAGATATGTGTGCGTATCAGAGAGTGGTTCTCTGTGTGTGCGTGACAGCATAAAATCAGTGCATGCTCGACAACTTCCCAAATATTCAACCATATTGACCCAAACTTGGTGAGCACATTGTCATTCATGCCCCCGACCCCTGTGTCGAAAATGAAGTGTCCACGTGGCGTGTCCACAGAGAAACAGGACACGGGTAGCAGGACAGTGCACAAAGTCTCGTGCATGCAGTACACGAACTCGTGGACACGACACACTATACCAGTGATCTCGTGCATGTGTCCAAGTGTTCGCCAGGTATAGGGCTTCGTGTCTGACACCCTGACACACGACCACAATGTGTCCAGAAGCGGCACGAACCCCGTGTCTGTAACCAAAACCTACCTATGCACAGTCTGTGTAAGCCCAGTGCAGATCAAAATTCGTGTCCGACACGACACAAGACGACTCGAGACTCGAGGGATGACATGTCAGTCATTTCCCCTCGGTCTATGCCAAGTGGTACCTCGCCTCGACGCATGTCGTGTTCGCAATCAGTGTCGAGCAGCAGGACAGCCGCATGAGCCCCGTGCGGTGTCTCGTACTGCGTGTCCAAGCCCTATAACCGTGTCCAAACTATACTAAAATTGACTCAATCGATTAGGGTTGTAATATAAATATGTTAGGCTACACATACATGTAATTAGTTTTAAAAATTACCAAAATCTATTTCTATGTGGCATTTCATCGAACACTCAATTAAATACACCGATACGTGTCCGATACGGACATGAAATGGACACGATTTCCTGCCAAACTTGGGCTACACCTAGGGGAACCTTAAATGGATGCATCTATGGAAAGAAATTAGGAATTTAAAGGTGTTTGATAGGTTTTACCTATTGAGGGTGAAACCTCAATGAATAGGCTCCCGAAATGAGAAGTTGCCTTCCTCGGGCGTTGTCCAAACACGCTCCACTTCTTGCAAGCAAGCCCCACTAGCCTCTACTACTATAGAGGAGTCCAACGCAATTCATTTGGTCTAATTTGGTGGATAAATGAGAATTTGGTGAAGGTTTGGGGAAAAACACAAGTAGGGTTCTTAGTAGGTATTTAAAAAGAGGCAAGAACTTTGATGATATGATTAAATGGGGTGGGAATGGGCTTGATGGCTGTAGGAATAGTTAGGGTTAGGATTTTAGATGTGTGGCTAAGATTTTGTCCAACAAATTCCAAGTCCTCCTATTGGTCCAATAGTCCTAAGGCTTTCTTTTTCACAAATATCCTAAAGGAAAATATCCTATTAGAAATATCTAGATATTATTAATCTTGTCATTACTAGGTTATCCTAATCAAGATTCCTAACTCAAGGCTAACCTAGATTAGGATAAACTTCTAGGTTAGTCTCTAACAATTCAATTAGCACAAAATTAATTACTCAAAATTCATTTCCATTGATAAGTCAAAAATGACCAAAATATCCCTGGGCTAAAAAGTTACAATTATTCAACCTAATCACATGACTAGGCTCACATGGTCACAGATAGTCTCTAGGCTTAGCCAAACTCTAGGGTTACACCAGTCAATCATCAAAATCACAAGTCGTGGTTTTAAATAGTTTAAATTAACTAAAAATCACCAAAAATCATAACATGGTTTAAATATTATTATTAAATGATTATAATTACAAAATTTTAAAATTTTAAAATTACCCTCATTTTAGAAACTGGTTGCTACACTATGCGTCCAGGCTCTCTGGATCCATACTATGCGCCCACATCAAGGAGGCTTAGACATGCTGTCAAGGAGCATGTGCCCAAGGCCAGTCTCCAAGGCCTATGCGTCCACAACAAAAAGATAGGCCCCAACGCGTATAACACGGGGCTGTCTTCAAGGATATCACAGAACTTAGGTGTGGGGGTTTTCCCCTGCACCTGAACTAAGTCTGGATGCGCCTACTCTCCTTACGAACCCGCATGCAAAGCTCGTCGATGCATGCAACATGGGTTGGAAGGCAAAATTCCCTTCCGTTGACTTGTGCGACATGATAAATCATAAGCGTAAAGCGAGGAAAGACATAAGAATTCATAGTGCACATCCGTGCACCAGTATTATTATCAACTGTTGTTGCTCCAAAGCAACGAGAGTGCCTCAGAGAAAGTTCGTGTTTCGACGGCTGTACTTCTCTGACGATGAGAAGCCACTGTGTGTTTCATCCAACATGGCTTCATGGGGTCCCCCTTACGGAAGCCCCAATCAAAGATGGTGGACCACCAACCCAACTTTCTCTCTCAGTTCCACGAGAAGAAGAAGAAGAAGTCTACCAACAGATGGCCAACAGGCTGTCACATCTGAAGGAGTTTATATGGGTACTCGATCAAAGGCGAGACTCCGTACGGACGACAAAGAATCCCAAGCTGGGGGTATTATTCCCTCAGAGTCTAAAGCGGATGACCCTCATACTGGGGGTAGCCTTCCAGAGGACGATGATCCCTCCGAATTTGATAGCGACTATCCACCTTCTCTACCTGAAGATGAAGAACTTGTCCACTCGGAGACAGACAGTATCAGCACCAGTTGTACTATTTTCTCTGTTCATCCACGCATGTTATCTACATACATGGCGGACGGAGAAAGACCTGAAGAAGCCAGTGATCAGACCAGCAAACGGCTAGAGGATCTTGAAACAGCATTCGCCAAGATCACTGATATGCTTACCAGTATCATGGCGGTTCAAGCTGCTGGGGCTGTTCCTCCACCTCAACAAAATGTCTCGGCCCACGCTAGTTCGGCTCACAACAATAACCCTCCCTCACTGCAAAAAGAGTATCATTCTGTTGTACCTCCTCCAAATCTTACAAATGCTGTGGGTGGTCCTTCGCCAACGACGCCTGACAACCGTTTTGCAGCCGTTTCCCAATACCTGCTCAATCAACAGGATGCAATTAATTCTCTGGTCGCTCATCTCGACACCATCTCACACAAAGACGAGCTTCAGAAGATGGGGATATCTCAACCGTATCCTCCTGAGTGGGAGAACGCTACTTGCCCTCCCAACTACAAGCCGCTGATGCTGAATTCATTTGACGGGTTGACTTTTCCTCGTAAGCACATAACGTACTTCAACATGCAGACTCTGCACTTGCCCAGAGACGATTCGTTCTTGTAGAAGCTGTTTATTAGCACCTTGCAGGGGGTAGCTTTCGAATGGTTCTGCAGTCTGTCTGACGGATGTATCAATTCATTCAAAGACTTGGAGAGGTTGTTCCTCAACAGGTTTTATGAGAGCGGCATGCATGTTAGTATGTCCACCCTCATCGAGACCAAGCAAAGGAGGACTGAGTTTGTCATCGCCTTTATAAAATGCTTCAGGCGGCTAGTACTGAAGATGTCCTTCGGCATATCAGACTCGGAACTTATGGATACTTGCCGACATAACTTCCTTCCTACGGTAAAGTTTTGTCTGGGTATACATAAGTATGATACATGGCCAGCTTTCATTGGAGCCGTTGATGCTGCTGAAAATGACGTTCCTAACTTGAAAATACTGGGGTTGAAAACATCCAAATCAGAAGACAAGGGCAAGCATCCTCAACTATCCCTGTTCGTAGGGATAAAGGGAAATAAGTCCTGAAGATCGACACATCCAAAGGAGCTTCCAATTCTTAGGGCGCCTCCGACAAGCCTAAGGAGACCTTCTCCTTTGATGAAGACGATGTCATTACCATTTTTCATACATTGACGAAGGGTAACAAGCTGACATTGCCTCTACCACAATGTTCTGCAGAGGCGAGCCAACTCTACAATCCCAAGTATTGTCTCTATCATCAGTACATACATCACTCCACCAAGGACTGCATCGTCCTGAAGAAGAAGATACAACAGCTTATCGATAACCAAGTGATCAACCTCGAAGCTGAAGACAAGTTCGTATCTTCTAACATGATCTTTCTTCAGTTTGGCGACTTTCCTCCTACAGTAGTCCCAGACGGCATGGTCCCGATCCCCAAGGCGATAATGGAATTCGTCAACCTGCCACCAGCTTACAACTCGACCTTGGTCCCACTCACGACTGAACGTGGTGAGATCATGTGGGTCCATCCGGACCTTGTGCAAGAAGTGACGCAGGGGGTAGTACCTCCCAAAGCAAAAAGGGATAAGAAGTACAAGGCATGCCATATGGTATCCTCTTCCATCTACGAGGTTCTATCTGGCAAGACGCGATCGGAGAAGACTTATCTTCGGACGTACAATCTCGCACAAGAAGAAGCAGTACCTCCTCAAGCTCCTGCTGCCCCCATAAGCTCAGAAGTTGGCCTGTCTAAGCCTCCAACTACGGACAAAGCCAAGCAGAAGGAGACGCGGTTTGACAAGTCTCTGAAGGCGCCAGCTCCCGAAGGCATGGATCGGCCCTAGAACTTTGACATACTGGCTCAGCTAGCCAATACACCTGCCAGGTTGTCTCTGTTCGATCTATTGTGACTCTCCAAGAAAATGCGGAAGGCTTTAAGTAAGGCATTACTACATACCGATTCTTACCTCGCTGAAGTCAAAGCCCCCGCTGAAAATCCTGTCTCCTGTCCCCATTGCCACAGCACTATGGAAGTGGTGCCCAACATCACCTTTTCACAGGAGGACATGCTACTAAAAAAATAATCGTCATGATAGACCCCTGTACTATACAGGGTATATCGGGGCGATCAAGATGGACCGCATGCACATCGATCCAGGATACTCCCTCAGCATCATTCCTAGAAGCTTACTTCAAATTCTGGGAATCCCTCTGCACAAGCTATCTGCAACCAACACAAATATCATGGCTTTCAATGCTGGTCGAAGCCATCCGCTGGGGAAGATCTGTCTCAAATGCCAGATCGGTGATCTCTGAACGGAGGTTTCCTGCTATGTGATTGATGCCAATGTATCCTACAACGTCTTGTTGGGACATCTATGGATACACAAGAACATGATCGTTCCTTCCATACTTCACCAGTGCTTCAAGTACGTTAACAGTGACGGTGTCGTGATGACGGAGTTTGCCGATGTCGATCCTTTTAAGGGCATCGAAGCTTACTATGGAGATTTGGTACTTTACCAATCTCAGCCTCCCAAGGATGACGGCAATAAAGCTGACAATGAAGCTGAAGCAAGTCCATCCTCCAATGATGGTCCCCTGATTATCCGAGTCAAAGGACGTACTACTCCAAAAAGTACTTCGAAGCCTCTCACAATCTAGGTGAAAAAAAAGAACCCTGACAAGGTCAAGCCATTGACCTTCACTCTCAGCAAGACACCCCGGAAGGAACCTACTAATACCCGTCCTCCCAATCCTGAAGAATTATCCTACGTGGTGAACTCGGCCAAGACTGTGGCTCCTCTTCCAGATGATGATCCTCTCAATAAGTATATCAATACTCATAATAATGTACCTTCAGCGGATAATGTTATCCCCGAAAAAGAACTTGCGTATTTCCTTAGTAAAGGTTTATCTTTGAATTACTCTGATGTCTATCAATCTGTAAACCACTACATAGATATGATATACGCTCTAGAGAACGGCATAGGACCACACCTCTACATACCTGTCATAACGTCTCACCTGCGAAAAAATGTTTACCCTGAAGATATCCTCTACTTTATCGTTTCAGCCAAAAAGAAGGATGAAGAACTAATCATCTTCGGTCGTATAATTGACGAGAGAAAGTTCGTTCCAGACTCTACTTCTCCCAAGCACAACACAGAAGCTGACTATGACTCTGGAAAAATAAATCTTTTTTGGTTAGTTGGTAGGCCAAGAATATCATCTAGAACATGGGATATGACATCAAAAGCGACAAAGGGCTAAATTATGGCCGAAGACGACGGTTGCCAATACGACACTTTGCTCCTTCCGGCAAACCCGAGAACTACTATCAACGAAGCGGTGTTGGCTTGGGCTATGTCACTCCTCCAACAACTCCCAAAAGATCAGATGATAAAGCAGATCGTTGTTCTCATTCTTCTGATTCCTTCCTCTGGGACTCAGACTCCAACATCGACGACATGTTCAAAGCAACTCTGTCCGTCAACATGGTTTCCGTCGACAAAATTACAGACGATGTCCAATCAATCGAACTCGAACAATAGGCTCAAAAGATGGACACCAGGTGGGAGCTGCGCTTCGAACAACGGGAACCACCTACCGAAGACGAAGTTATCCAAGTCAATCTAGGAGATGAAGCATCTTTCAAACCAATCTTTATCATCAAAAGTCTATCTGGCGATGAACGCCAATCTCTTATACAACTTATAAGAGAATACATCGACGTCTTTGCATGGAGCTATGAAGACATGCTAGGCTTGGACCCTAAAGTTGTCATGCACCGCCTGAACATTTCGTCTAAAGCTAAGCCAATGAAGCATCAAAAATGACGATTCCGACCATACGTCATGGAATCCATCGAGAATGAAGTCAAGAAGCTCATTCTCAGTGGATTCATTCGCGAGAAACAACACCCAGACTGGGTTGCCAACATCGTCCCAGTCATAAAAAAGAACGGTAAAGTTCGAGTCTGTATCGACTACCATGATTTAAACTCTGCATGCCCGAAGGACGAGTTTTCTTTACCGATCATCGACTTAATGATCGACAAAAATTGTGGCTTCGAGCGGATGTCCTTCATGGATGGGTTCTCAGGCTACAACCAGATCAAGATGTTCCCCGACGATGAGAAGCACACATCTTTTCGTACACCGTTGGTGGTATATTGCTATACGGTAATGCCCTTCGAATTAAAAAATGTAGGGGCGACATGCCAGCGAGCCATGAACATAATTTTTTGCGATCATTTGTGCAAGACTGTAGAGTGCTACGTAGACGATATCGCAGTCAAAAGTCGTCTCAAGGGCAACCACCTCTAAGATTTGAGAATGGTGTTCGAACTAATGTGCACACACTAACTCAAGATGAATCCAACCAAGTCTTTTCTGGGAGTCTCCAATGGTAAGTTCTTTGGTTTCGTCATCACTTCAAAGGGTATACATCTGGACCCGGAGAAAGTGAAGGCTATCCTCGATATACATCCTCCAAGAAACCTCAAAGAGCTACGCGGACTACAAGGAAGTCTAGCCTACATCAGACGATTCATTTCAAACCTCTCTGGAAGGTGTCAACCATTCATTCAGCTCATGAAAAAAGACGTATCTTTCGTCTCGACTGAACAATGTCAACGCACATTCGACGACATCAAGGCGTATCTTACAAGCCCTCCAGTATTGGTAGCTCCAATAATAGGGAAGCCCTTCGTACTATATGTCTGCGCTATGGACCATTCTCTTGGCGCCCTATTAGCTCAGAAGAACGAAGGCGGCCACAAACAGGCAATCTACTACCTCAGCCGCATAATGGTGGGTGTCGAACACAGATACACACCGATGGAGAAGGAATGTCTTGCACTAGTATTTGCCATCCAGATGACACGCCACTATGTGTCTGGGCAGACTATCCACATTATATCTAAAGTCAACCCTCTCAGAATACTCATGACTAAACCGGGCTCTCTTAATTCTCTTTTAGCTACATGGGCAATGCTGTTGACTCCATACGATATAATCTTCGTTCCTCAGAAGGCTCTGAAAGGCCAAGCAACAGCTGATTTCCTAGCAGCTCATTCGGTGCCAGAATCGTCCAAAATCTACGACGAAATCTCCGACGAAGTGGTGGAGTCTAACACTACAACTGAAGAAATCCCTATTTGGCGAATGTTCTTTGACGGCACATCAAGAACAGGACCTAAAGGAAATATCGTGGCTGGAGTAGGAGTCGTGCTCGTGTCACCTGATCATCTGGTTATACATCGTACATATTCTCTCGTGGAACCATACACCAACAATGTGGCCGAATATAATGCTCTATTAATCGGCCTACAACTGGCGAAGCGACTGGGAGTTGACTATCTAGAAGCTTACGGTGATTCCAAGCTAATAGTTAGTCAGGTCCGAGGGAATTATGAAGTTCGTCACGAAGATCTCATCTCCTACCACAGAGCAACAATCGAGATGGTGTCTACTTTCGCTGGATTCTTCATCGAGCACGTGCCTCGACTACAGAATATAGAAGCAGATGCTCTAACCGGTCTCGCTGCTTCCTTGACCGTTCCTACCAATATACAGCAGTCGATCACAGTGTCTGGTCGAGAACTATTCTGTGTGAAATATGTCTTACATATTCATCACATTTACGTAGCGAAAACAAACGTCGATGTCAAAGACTGGAGATTTTCTTTCATAGACTACGCTGTCTATGGAATCCTCCCCGAAGACCCGAAGGGAGCAGTATCCATCCAAAGGCGATCCCTCAGATTTTAATACGACACAGCTACCAAGATACTGTACCGACGCTCTTACGACATGCTACTGTTACGATGCTTATCAGATACAGAAGCCAAATATGCACTTCGGGAGGCTCACGATGGAGTTCCTGGTGCACATCAACCAGGACCCAAATTATAAGATCGTCTCAAACTAATGGGTTATTACTGGCCCACAATGATAGCAGATGTTGTTGAATATGCAAATAAGTGTAGAGCTTGCAGTTCCACGCGGATTTCATTCATAAACCTTTGAAGTTTCTACACCCGATGGCAGCATCTTGGCCGTTTGAAGCCTGGACATAGACGTCATAGGACCAATCAGCCCGCCATCCTCCAATGGACATTGGTTCATCCTAGCTATAATCGATTACTTCTCCAAATAGACAGAAGCTATATCGCTCACCGAAGTGAAGACGTCAAACGTGATCAGTTTCATCAAACATCACGTCATCTACTGCTTCGGCCTACCTCGCAGGATCATTCATGATAATGGTCCATAGTTCACAAGCCATGCATTCTATCAGTTCTGCGATAAGAATCGAATCCAGAACGTAGCCTCTACTGCCTACAATCCAGCGGCTAACGGGCTAGCAGAAGCCTTTAACAAAACCATCATAAAACTTGTTAAGAAGTTCGTGTCTTCAAACAAGCATGATTAGAACGAGAAGCTCGGTGAATGCCTATGGGCCTATCGTACAAAAGTCCGGACTCCAACAGGTAGTATGCCATTCTCTCTGATTTATGGGAGCGAAACAGTTCTTCTCCTAAAAATTTAGATTCCTTCTCTTCGAGTAGCCCTAGCCAGCGAGCTGACTACTGAAGAAAGCTACCGTCTACGACTCCAGGAGCTCGAAGCACTAGACAAAAAATGCTTGTTAGCTCAGCAGCGCATTGAGCTATACCAAGCACGCCTTTCCAGATCCTTCAATAAAAAAGTGAAGGAAAGGATCTTCCAAGTCGGCGATCTAGTCTTAGCAGTGAAAAGACCAATGGTCATGGCACACAAAACAAAAAAAAAATTCCAACCTAAATGGGAAGGTCATTTCGTCATAGAATCGGTGTATTCTAACGGTACGTACCGGCTAACCAAGCCTGATGGTGACTTGCTCATGATGCCTATCAATGGCAAGTTCCTGAAGAAATACTATGTGTAACCTCTTTTACATAATTTTCACATATGTTCAGTCATGTAAATGTACAGTACGATATTTATATGATTCGAAAAACTATCTAACTATTATCCGTATTTCAAGAGTCTTGAATACGTCCTGGGTAATAGGTCCTCTAAAATATTTCCCCAGTGGAATCATTTTCGTTTTTGACTCCGTCCAAACTCAGTTTGACGAAAACAAGTCACGTCCCTATTACCTTTGAATTGTCTTCCGATAATTAGTTTTCCAGTAAAATGATTATGTTTTGCCATGTCCATATAACCTCTGAGCAAAGCATTCATCAAGGATAATCACGTCCTTATTACCTCTGAATTATCCACTCCCACCTAATACTATATATCTTTTTATGTCCATATTACCTCTGGTCAGATATAGAACATCCTCTGCTATTACGTCCATATTACCTCCACTAGCAGCTTCATTCAACTTATTATCTATATTCGAGTAATTTGAATATAAAACGGATAATAGGTCCACATAAAAATTCTCCAGCGGAATACCTACCAGAAATATTCCCGCTACGTCCACATTACCTCTAGCATTGATATTTCACAAAACCACATTCACTTCTGAAGAGATTCTTTATTTTGTACTTGAACGTCTATCAAAAGACGAAAAAGGTACAAGAGTCGTGACGACAAAAAAAAGAAAGTTACAAAAATCTACAGGATACGTAGGCGGTTTATGTTGTCCCTTAGAGCCGCGATCTCAGCCTCAGATTTTGTGGTAGCTCGACGGTGCACCTCTTCTTGGCGAGAAGCTTCATCCTCGAAGAGGATCGGACTCAGATGTTCCCCTTCCAACTTTGCCAGCTGTTCTTCTAAACGGGCCGAAGTGGTGGCAGTCAAGGCAGTCTGAGCCAAGTAATCCTCCTGTTCAGATGTGACCGCCCTCAAGTTGGCTTCCAGTTGGGCGATCTCGTTCTTGATCTGCGAAATGTGATTATATTTCTCAGTAATCTGCACAGCCAGCCTGTTCTTCGAGGCAGCACGTACCTCACTTGCAGCATTGAACTGGCTGTACTGGTCAGCCAGCTCGTCGATCTCCCGAGCGAGGGCGTCCTTCCTTACCTAGAAGGTAGCCTTCTCCTCCGCAAGAGCCTTCATCAAAGCCTCATCCTCTGCGCAGAACAGCGACGTCGGGCTCCGCTGTTTGGCATCCCAGAACCTGGCCACCTAACCCTCCAGGTCGTTTAGAACTTTCCTCAGAGTGTTGGCCCGCTTCTCATAGCCAGTAATGCTCTCGAGGGCTTCCACTTGACATTCGGCAACAGCCTTCACAGGGCCGAAGACAACATTCCGATTCAAGACTCCAGGAAGCTTCACTTTCACCACAGAGTAGAAAGATCTGATGACGTCCCGGGCTATTTCGTCATCTTCGGTGGAGGTCATCGGAGAAGTGGCTTGGAAAGTTTCCTCCACTTCAAGAAGAAACACCTGACAGGAAGCCAAACTTGACAAAAAAATCGATTCCACCAAAAACCACTCCTGATTATCATGTGTCACGTCCATATTACCTCTGATACCGATAGTCTTTCGACTTGACGCTTGTACACAACCCGGAGTAAAAGACACGGTGTCAAGATCACAAGAACTATCATGACCCTGTTACCACTGTTGGGTTTTGTTTCAAATCTATTACCCGCACCATCGGTGTGTTAAAGGGTAATAGGTCCACGAAAGTATCATTCCAATCTATTTGCCCGCATTTCCGGATACACAAAGGGGCAATAGGTCCAAAGAAAAAAGAGAGAGTGGGGTCCCCAGCGGGATACCCTTTACAAAAATACGATATTTGGCTCTCTAATTCAATTACCACAGATATCACAAGCAAAGAGTGGAGCGAATGTATTCTGTTTATTCAAAATCAGTTACATTCACAGGACTACATCTCATGAGCAAAACAAAAAGTTCTCTATCTCTTCATCTGAGCAAGAAGTAGAGGATTACATTTGATATCCAAAAGAGGTGAAACACAAAACTAAAGACAGACATAAATACCAAGACAAAATACAGACATTTATGAGAACCCACGGGTCCTAGCTATGTCGAGGCATATACCATACCCTCAACCATTTCGCATATGAAGGATCTATTTGATTAAGGTCCTCGGTCGGGACAGGCGAATCAGAACTCCCGGTGCTACTACCCTCAGACTTGGGGTCCTCCTTTACAATAGCTTCAATCTTGGGAATAATTCGTTCTCCGATGAGCGCTAACTCTTCTTTTACCTCAATTTTTGGTATCACCTCCTCCTTAACGAACAATGACTCTTGTTTGATGAAAGAAGGCTGTATCTTCTCCTTCACAATGGTCTCAGCCTTTGGTATGGATGCTGTAAGAAGCAAAGACAGAAGAGAAAGTCAGACTCAAAAATTCACAGTAAAAACTAAGTTTTGAAAGGCTTTTATGCGCCCAAAGGAATATGCGCCCAAAATAAGACATGTGGGCGCATAACACAAGAACAATACGTGGGCGCATAACCATGCCACAGTTAAAGGGCGTATAACATGGCAACACGTAGGCGCATAGCACACCACAGTGTTGGCACATAACTTCTATGGGCACATAATGATGCTCACAGAAGTATGTTGCCTTAGGCACAAGCGTCCAGGCAGAAGAAAAGTCTGAGCATCGCAAATTAATGCTCGAGACTTTGCTTTTAAAGTATTTTCTCATCCAGAATCGGGTCCTGGACGGCCGAGGATGCTGCCGCAGGAGGAGAGCCACTCGGAGAGCCACAGGGCCTATTTATAGGCACGGGCCACTTCCTATGCGTCCACTTGCTTTATGTGCCCATGCACAATTGCGTTGTATGTGCCCACAATGACCTATGCGCCCACGTGAAGCATCAGCTTTCTGCACACTATACGACTGTCACTTGCTGACATAGATGACGTATGAAGGATGGACTGCTTCAAATTCTACTCTGATGAATCTGTCAGTTCGAATTTCGAGAAAGATCTCAACAGTCATATCTCACTGACAGGCTGGCCAAATACTATGCGCCCAAGGAGAGTGCCGTACTATGCGCCCATTGCATCACGAGAAGACGATCCATGCTTCTTTTAAAGTATTTTGAACTTGTTCAAGTATCGAAAACTTTGAAGGGGATCGTGTAGAAGCATAAATTTTTTCAGCAAATGAAGCCCCATGCGCCCAAACCAGTGAAGCTCCATACGCCCAGTCAGTGAAGCTCCATGTGCCCAGTCAGTGAAGCTCTATGCGTCCAGTCAGTGAAGCTCCATGTGCCTAGTCAGTGAAGCTCCATGCGCCCAGCCAGTGAAGTTTCATACGCCCAAGACTAGCTCCCCTAAAAGGAGGGCGCATAGCCTGAGACATGGCTATGTGCCCAAGCCTGACTCAGTCAAAGCCATGATCTAAACGTGCACCAAAGCGCATGGCCACGTCAGTCTCCACGAACAGTCATGCACCGAAGCATGCACCCACGTCAACACCACGACCAATCTACGATCTCGCAGCCTGTATGCGCCTACATCCTATGCGCCCACATAAAAACCATCATGTTTCCTTATGTGGACGCATAACATCATTCCAGCTCAAGAACGACTATAAAAGGGCCTCATCCCTCTTCAAAACACAGAACGGAGAGCATTTTCAAGAGCCAAATTGCTGCACTTTTTGCCAGTGAGTCGAGAGTGAGCAATTGTCTTAGGTTTTCTCCTACTTTTGTAATCGGAGTGTCAACGGAGTAAAGGAGCAACTGTCGCTCGATCTCCATCGTCTCATTCCCCAGAATTCTTTTTTGTACTCGGAGATCCTCAGTACATGATCTCTCAGACGTACTCGATTTGTGGTGTCTTACGCCAATCAAGAAAAGACAGTATTTTTTTCTTCTTTTTTTGCGTGTGTCTACACATGTATCTTACTCTTTTGCATGTTTTATATTTTCTAACATGATATGAACTGCATGAGATGTATTGTGTTCGTTCCTGTCCTGACAGGACCTATTAAAAATATTACAGATGATGATGACTGCCCTACCTTCTATGGGGCATATGAGGGTGACATTCAGGAGCCTGAGGAGCATCTAGCCCAGTAGAGGGTGCCTAGTTTAGTCTAGTACTTATAGCTTTTAGTTTGTATCGGATTATTCCGATTGTTAGTTGAGACTTAGTTATATTCAGGACTTGTATTTGTTTGTGTTGGATATCTATATGTGTGTTGTTTAAGGGTTGCAGTCTGGCTACTTGAATGGTTTTCTCGTGCTCAATCCATTATTGTTATCTCGGTTATTATCAGTATCTTTTAATTATCTTTACTATTCATTTATGATATGCTTGTTTTAGTTCCTAAGTGAAGCCTCCTTTGTGGCACTTGTTCTTTCTGGGGTCTGATCCAGCTAGTTTTGTATGGCCAGATATCGGAGGAGCACCAGAGGATCTACCTACCTTCCAGCGAAATGGTGACCTCCAGGCATAACCCTGGCAACGAGTGGATTTTTTTTTGTCCTCCCACTTTATTGTAAAAATTATTCTTTTGAGGCGTTCAGCCGGCGGGCACGTGTTAGCTCGTATTGCACCTTTATTTACTGTCTGCCTACGGGCTGTAACATGATTGGCAAATCCTAGGGTTGATCATGTATGACTAAAACTCTTGCTAGTTCTAACATGTTGTAGGACTAGCTTCATGATCATCCGAATATGTAATGTATGGGACGCCTTACTATTGTATATTTAGTGTTCTGACATCTTGTTACTATCATTGCTTGCTTAAGATTAAGACAATAGGCTTGTTCATGACCATAGGTGACTGATGGATTGTAGTTAAACCGTCATATATCTAGACAGCCGTGACCGTATAGCGAGATAGGTTGCACTTCAGTTTGCATAGCTGGCTATGTGCGCCCCCGCTCTCCAGTATTCTGGTTCTGGGGCATTACATGGTTTAAGTGGTGGCCCATGCAGATCTTGAAAATCAAGATATGTGAGGGTTTACCGAATAGATGTCTCAATCAGTACTCGCCCTTGATCTCTGCTCGTATCTTCTAAATCCCTGAAAATCTTGTCCTGATCACATGCTTGTATCGTTGATCTGTCCTGGTCCTTCCTTATTGTTCCCTATGTCATCTTCTTCAGCGGTATTGTTCCTGGTCCTACCGATCAGCAAGGCAGAGCACCTCCCGTGGACCAGCAGCAATCCGAAGATCAAGCCCAGCACCCGGAAGTAGCCTCCAGAGTCATGCCTACTGGAGGAGAGCCACCAGTTCAGCCCGTCCAGCCTGTAAAGTTTGATGATGGCACTTTGGTGGGTCTTATCAGGTCATTATTAGCTTCTCAGGATCGTCGAGGAGATGCCTTGTACCAGGCGGTGGCAGATGCTTTGACCAGAGAAGGTCATCAGGGTAACAGCACGGCCAACAGCTTCAAGCGTTTGAACCCTCCTTTCTTCGACGGCAGTGAAGATGCGATCGCTGCTGATGCTTGGCTTTAGGACACAGAGGTGATTCTAGAAGCAGCCAGGACTCCAGAAGCCGAGAAGGTGGCCGTGGTGTGCCTGTAGTTATTGGATCTTGCCCGCAGCTGGTGGGCGGTGCAGTCCGTTGGATTATTTGCACCCATTGCTTGGGCAGTATTCAGAGAGAGATTCCAGACCAAGTATTTCGATGCTGTAGCTCGGTACGATCTACAGACGAGGTTCACCAATCTTAAGCAGATGGGCAGAACGGTCGACGAATATACGGCCGAGTTTTCGGGACTCAGTCGGTTTGCTCCCACCTTGGTAGTGACCGAGTTCGATAGAGCCCAGCAGTTCCAGCAGGGACTTCACCTGGAGATCTTATTGGCAGTTGAGCAGTTTGAGCATCAGACTTTTGATGCGGTGTTAAGAGCAGCTAGGAGGCATGAGTATACCTCCCAGAGGATCGTGGATAGGACCGGAGGTCGGAAGCGATTCCATGGCCCGATGAATCAGTCATCGGCACCAGCCCCGGCAGCCAGGGCTTTGACCATTGGAGCTCCGAGGCGGGTGGCCTCAGTGACGTCGGTTCAGCATTCAACCCTGACGCACCCTCAGCAGAAGCAAAAACAGTCTTCCGTAGTGGGATGTTCACATTGCGTGAAGCCAGGGCATGTAGTGTCAGAGTGTCGCAGAGCACAGGGTTTGTGCTTGGTGTGTGGTGTCCCGGACCACAGGATTGGGAACTGTCCAAATAGGGGGAGTTTATCTTCTTCAGCCTTCTCTAGTCCTTCGGTGAGAGGACCAGCACCAGTCCAGCAGCAGCAGCAGTACCCGTTCACGAGGCCATTGCTGACGCAGGCCCAGGCATTCCAGCAGCAGAGACCGCAGCAGTATGCCCAGGTCCAAGCTCTGATCCAGAGCAGGCATAGAAGTTTTCAGCAGAGGGGACCCGCACCCAGAGGACATGGTCAAGTGCTGGCTTTGACCATAGGATAAGAAGGAATAGCACCAGGTGAGGTGGTGGCAGGTACTATTCTCGTCAACACCTTTCCAGCTTCAGTATTATTTAATTCTGGTACCTCACATTCATTTATGTCTACACGATTTACGACACGGATAAGACTGGAGCCCGAGTCATTATCAGTAAGGCTCAATATACTTACTGGTAATGGACTTGTGTGAGTAGATAGAGTATTTTCCTCGTGTTGGATCGTAGTTAGCGATAGAGAATTCCTCGCTAGATTGATAGAGTTTTCGATGGTCGATTATGATGTGGTCTTAGGGATGGATTGGTTGAGGGACCAGTATGCTAGGATAGACTGCCATATTGGCCGAGTTATTTTTAGCATTCCAGGCGAGCCAGAGTTTTTTTTCTCCCGAGACAAAGTTGAACCTTTTCCTCCAGTATTGCGAATGACAGTAGCAGCAGTGCAGTTACCTCGGATAGTCACAGAGTTTCCAGATATTTTTCCAGAGCTTCTAGGAATGTCGCCAGAGCGAGAGATCGAGTTCACCATCAACTTGATTCCCGGATCAGCCCCAGTGTCAGAGAGAGTCTACAGGATGGCGCCGTCAGAGCTAGAGATAATGTACAAGATGATTGAAGAACTCAGGACTAAGGGACTCATTCGTGCCAGTGGATCACCTTGGAGAGCTCCGATGCTTCCTGTGAAAAAAAGGATGGTATGTCCAGATTATGTGTAGATTATCGTACATTGAACTCAGTGACAATCAAGAACAGATACCCTCTCCCGAGGATAGATGACTTATTTGATCAACTCAAGGGGGCAGCAGTATTTTCGAAGATCGACTTGCGCTCAGGATATCATCAGATTAAAGTTAGAGAGTAGGACATCCCGAAGACAGCTTTTAGGTCTAGATATGGGCATTAGGAGTTCCTTGTGATGCCATTTGGAGCAACCAATGTGCCGGCTGTATTCATGGACCTCATGAATCGCATCTTCATGCCTTATTTAGATCAGTTCGTGATTGTGTTCCCAGTCGACATCCTGGTCTACAGCAAGAGTGAGGCAGAGCATGAACAGCATCTCAGAGTTGTCCTTCAGATTCTCCGAGAGCACCAGTTGTATGCCAAGTTCAGTAAATGCGAGTTCTGGCTCGATCGTATTTCGTACTTGGGGTATATCATCACCAGAGGAGGAATTGAAGTAGATCCCCAGAAGATCGTAGCTATTGAGTCGTGGCCAGTACCCAGCACAGTTGCAGAGGTTCACAGTTTTCTTGGTCTGGCCGGCTGCTACCGATGATTTGTTTCAGACTTTGCTCAGATTTCAGCGCCATTGACCCAGTTGACCTACAAGGATGTGCAGTTTACTTGGACAGCAGAGTGCCAAAATTCTTTTGATAGGTTGAAGCGAGGCTTGATGACGGCACCCATTCTCATACTTCCAGATGGAATCGGAGAATTCTCAATATATTATGATGCTTCAGGCAGAGGTTTGGGATGTATTTTGATGCAGCATGGGAAGGTAATAGCTTATGCGTTACGACAACTTCATGATCATGAGAGGAATTACCCAACCCATGACTTGGAGCTGGCAGCAGTAGTGTTTGCACTTAAGTTGTGGAGACACTACTTGTATGGAGATAGGGTAGAGATTTTTACCGACCAAAAAATCCTGAAGTATGTTTTCACCCAGAAGGATCTTAACATGCGTCCGAGGAGATGGCTAGAGCTACTTGTAGATTATGATGTCAACTTGCAGTATCATCCTGGGAAGGCCAACGTTGTTGCAGATGCGTTGAGCAGGAGAGTCGGAGTTTATTTCCTAACAGCACAACCCGAGCTGTTAGCAGATCTTCAGAAGATGGGCATAGGAGTTGTCTATCCTACCAGTATGGCATTGATGGCCAGTATGCAAGTTCAGTCCAGTATAGTCGAGAGGATCCGGATGGCACAGTTAATAGATTTCAAGCTTCAGCGACTCAGAGCAGAGTGTGAAGTAGGACTAAGACCAGAGTTATGTATTCATGAAGACGGTACACTTCGACATGGAAGGCATCTTTATGTACCCGGTGGTGATATCAGACAGGAGATCATGGTCGAGGCTCACAGTTCTCACTATTCCATTCATCCCGGTGGTACGAAGATGTACCATAATATCTGTCAACACTTCTGGTGGAATGGTATGAAGAGGAAGATAGCCCGGTTTGTCTCTCGATGTTTGGTTTGCCAACAAGTTAAAGCTGAACATCAAAGGCCAGCTGGACTTCTTCAGCCCTTGCCAATTCCAGAATAGAAGTGGAAGCATATAACCATAGATTTTGTGACTTGATTACCTAGATCCCCAGCTGGCAGAGACGCTATTTGGGTTATCATAGACAGGCTCACGAAGGTGGCTCACTTTCATCCGTTCAGAGTCGGTCAGTCGACGGCTCAGCTGGCAGAGATGTATCTCAGGCTGATAGTCAGAATTCATGGTATACCAGTCAGTATCACCTCGGACAGAGATTCAAGATTTACGTCGCACTTTTGGCGTAGCCTGTAGGAGAGTTTGGGGACTCGCCTCCAGTTCAGCTCAGCTTATCATTCGCAGATAGATGGTCAGTCAGAACGTACCATACGAACTCTTGAAGATATGTTGAGATCTTGTACACTCGACTTTGGTGGTTCATGGGAAGATCACCTGCACCTGGTAGAGTTCTCGTACAATAATAGTTTCCAAGCTTTTATCCAGATGGCACCGTTCGAGGAACTGTATGGTAGGAAGTGCCGATCCCCGCTAGCATGAGACGATGTTGGAGAGAGGCAGATGCTTGGTCCAGAAATGATCGCTCAGACCGTTGAAGTGGTCAGGAGAGTCAGAGATCATATTCGAGTTGCCCAAGATCGCCAGCGTCATTGGGCTGATACTCATCGGCGCCCTCTTGAGTTTTCTGTCAGCGACCATGTATTCTTGAGGATTTTGGCTAACCGTGGCGTCATTCGTTTCGGCGTACGAAGAAAGCTTAGTCCTAGGTATATAGGACCGTTCGACATTCTGGAGCGAGTAGGAGATGTATCCTATCGTCTCGCTCTTCCGCCGTCGTTACGTGAGGTGCATGACATATTTCATGTATCCCAACTACGATGGTATATCCCGGACCCGAGCTATATCCTAGACCATTCGGAATTGGTTGTTGGTACCAACCTTTCGTATGAGGAGAGGCCCGTGCCCATATTGGACCGGAGAAAGAAGATACTCAAGAACAAGACTATTAGTTTAGTCCGTGTTGCTTGGGGTCATCACTCTTTGGATGAATCAACGTGGGAGCGTGAGGATGATATCCAATCGCGATATCCCGACCTGTTTGACTCGTAAGGTATAATGTCTTCCTTATGCCTTATGCTTTCGATTCCTTGCTTGAATGAATGACTACATGATAGACTGCTTGTTATAGCTTGCCTGTGATTAGTATAGCTTGTCCTTGTCGCTCTAGCCTCTTGATTAAATTCCGAGGACAGAATTCTTTTAAGGTGGGTAGAGTTGTAATGACCGTGGTTCGTATTACGTATTTTTGGTATACGTATACGTATATTGCATGTCTCATTGCATGATTGATTGGTTCGGTTCAACTTGATGGTTCAGCTTGGTTCGGTTTGGATTGGTTTTATATGAACCAACCCCCACCTACCCCCACTCCTTTCCATTTATAGCCGACCAACTCTCTCTCTTCATTAATTCTCTCCATTACTTCTACTTCTTCACCATTACTTTTTCATCTACCAGGAAGAGAGAGAGAGCTTAGGCAAGTGCAGCTTGCTTCATGGAGGAACTCTATTTTTATTGTTCCATTCTCTTCCTCACGAGATTCTAACACACTTTAATACTTAGCATTTCTAATTTCCATGGCTCATTTGTTATAGATCTAAGTTTATTGTATTTTCAGATTTATTGGGTTTTGATCTACTTAATATTGTTATTTCTAAGTTTGATGGTTCCATGTTGTAGAGAATTTCGTTCTGCCCTATTTTGACCGATGGAAGTCTGGATTCTGACCTCAGATGAAGGGTTTATGGAGCTTTGAAGCCATGAACTTTCTGGCTCTTCTTCTCGGACAAGCAGAGAAGAAGAACAGTCTTAGCTGCATGGCAGCCTTAGCCTCATGGAATTTCATGCGGTAAGTCTTCCAGCCGTATGACAATAGTTGTCGCATGGCAATACTGCCGCATAAACTCAATAGTCTTCTCAGCCGCATAAGGCTTTGGCTTTTTAGCTGCATGACTCTCCCCTTGCTCAGCCGCATAAGACTCCATTTTTGCAGCCGCATGAACTTTCGTTCTTGTCAGCCGCATAAATCATTCATCTCAGCCGCAGGGCAATGATGGCCGTATGACAATCTAGCCACAAGAACACCAGCCTCCTTAGCCGCATAAAGCCGTGGCAACTTCCAGCCGCATGAACCCGATCATCCGCAGCCGCATATGACCCATTTTCTCCCCAGCCACATAAGGCCTTGGTCCTTAGCCGCATGAGCTGCCCTTGATCCCCAGCTGCATAGGCTCCTATTTCTTTCCAGCCGTATGGCGCTGCTCTCCCGCAGCCGCATAAGTCCATCCTTCCTGAGCCGCATACGCCCGTCCACTTCCAGCCGCATGAGCGCACATTCCTTCCTGCCGCATGAATCCAATTGTTACTGAGCCGCATGAGACCCGTCCTTACTTAGTCGCATGAGACTCCTATCTTTTCAGCCGTATAAGATCCAATCTCTTGGCCGCATGAGCTCGATTCTCTTAGCTACATAGCTCCTTCCACAGTCTTTTCCTATTTTTTTATTATTATTATATATTATTATTATTGTTAGTATTAAATTGAAATGTCACATTCATGTTTATGTCATGTAAGCTCTGATATGTTCTATGGACACGATAGTGGCCCATCGTGGTGCACTCTTGACAAGTAAACTGATATGACATATCTCGACATACTGTTACGACAGGTAACCTGACATGACAAGTATGAATGACCTGGACACCGTGGACGATTGTGTTTGTACAAATAAACTAGTGATATCGTGCATCATATTTAGGATGGAATCCCTGAGTACCACGGTCAGGGATACCTACTGCAATTGACTAAGGCTAATAAACTAGAATAAATTTGTAGTCATGAAGAGATTTCCCAGCTACAGGCAATTCCGTTATCTGGGCGCACCAAGTGGACTTGTAGCCTACCGACGAGTAGGGCACATTTCCAGCACACAGTCACGTGTTGTATCCTTCATAAACGGATATTCGACCTGGATAACCTGGATGGTCTGTAGGACTTGTGGCTGTTGGGATAATCTCATTGCATCTTGCTAGTAACTAGGCCTGTGATAACCCTAGTTAGTTAAAGTATCAAGCCGTACTCTTTGCTTGGCCGTGATTGATTGGATGGAGTCTAGCCCAGCTTAGTCTTGTCCTGATCCTGTACAAGATTGTGATATGACATGATTACTTATGCTTGTCTTAACAATAACGATCAGGGGTCCAGTTCTGTTCAGGCGAAGGGTTACAACCCTGGTCCTTGTTTGGTTTAAAGGTTCTAACCTGGCTCCCGGACCGGTTCTGTGTCCTCTCTTCATCTATTGTCTTATTGCTCCTCATGCAATGCTTGTCATGTTTTACCTTACTTTAATAGCATAATTACTCAGACTTGCCTTAACAATAAAGATCAGGGGTCCAGTTCTGTTCAGGCGAAAGGTTACAATCTCGGTCCTTGTTTGGTTTAAGGATTGTAACCTGGCTCCCGGAGCAGTTCTGTGTCCTCTCTTCGTTTATTATCTTATTACTTTATCAATCGTAATTAAGACGGGTTTCTATTCAGGTAAAAGATTGCAATCCCGGTCTTTGTTTGGTTTAAGGGTTGCAGTCTGGCTACTTGAATGGTTTTCTTGTGCTCAATCCATTATTGTTATCTCGGTTATTATTAGTATCTTTTAATTATCTTTACTATTCATTTATGATATGCTGGTTTTAGTTCCTAAGTGAAGCCTCCTTTGTGGCACTTGCTCTTTTTGGGGTCTGATCCAGCTGGTTTTGTATGGCCAAAAATCGGAGTAGCACCAGAGGATATACCTACCTTCTAGCCAGATGGTGACCACTAGACGTAACCCTGGCAACGAGTGGATTTCTTTTTATCCTCCCACTTTATTGTAAAAATTATTCTTTTGAGGCGTTTAGCCGGCGAGCACGTGTTAGCTAGTATTGCACCTTTATTTACTGTCTGCCTACGGGCTGTAACATGATTGACAAATCCTAGGGTTGATGATGTATGACTAAAACTCTTGCTAGTCCTGACATTTTGTACGACTAGTTTCATGATCATCCGAATATGCAATGTATGGGACGCCTTACTATTATATATTTGGTGTTCTGACATCTTGTTACTATCATTGCTTGCTTGAGATTGAGACAATAGGCTTGTTTATGACTATAGGTGACTGATGGATTGTAGTTAAACCCTCATGTATCTAGACAACCGTGACCGTATAACGAGGTGGGTTGCACTTCGGTATGCGTAGCTGGCTATGTGCGCCCCCGCTCTCCAGTATTCTGGTTCTGGGGCGTTACAACCCCCCCTCCTCTGCCTCCCTCGGCGACCGACGGCCCCCTCGTCCTCCTCTTTCCTGCTCCTTCCTCGGCGACCGACGAACCCGACCCCTCCTCCTTTGAAAGTCCTCTTCTCTTTCCTTATTGTGAGATTTCAGAACCTAATTTTTTATTTCCAGAATTTATTTCAGTAAAAATAGGGTTTTTTATTTCCTGAATTTATTTTTCTGATTTTATTTCAGTAGAAATAATGATTAAATAAGCATTTCGATAGAAATAGGGATTTGAGATTAAATCCCCATTTCAGTAGAAATAGAGGGAATGTAAATTTAGATTTGGTGTTGGACACTTATAGACACGATATATTGGACTTGGACACGTGCACATTATATATTGGTATCGAACACGATACATTGGACTTGGACACGGGCACATTGGGCTTGGACACGATACATTGGACTTGTACTATTAATCTAGGTTCATGTATGTATTCCCTTTCTCCTAACATATACTTCATAGGAATGGTCTGATACCGATTTTGATATATATGACACCAATTTCGATATCGATACTTGTAGGAATGGTCTGATACCAATTTCGATATCGATACTCATAGGAATGGTCTGATACCGACTTTGATATCGATACTCATAGGAATGGTCGATATTACCGACTTCGATATCGATACTCATAGGAATGGTGTGATACCGATTTCGATATCGATACTCATAGGAATGGTCAATATTACTGATTTTGATATCGATACTCATAGGAATGGTCTGATATCGATTTCGATATCGATACTCATAGGAACGGTCTGATACCTTGGTTGTTACAATTAGGTACTAAATTAATTTTTACTTGTATTTACCTAATATATGGAACGTGGTGCAGAATTTGTTTGAACAATGAGTCGATATTTAGTCGTCCGTTCGTGGATGTACAACCGGCGACATGAGAGCAAGATTGGTTTGACGGATGATTTCAAGGCAGACGTCGAAGAATTTCTGAGATACGCCAGTAGCCAACCTTATTTCATGGATGGAAAGCTCATAAAATGCCCTTGTATCAATTGTCGCAATATACCATTCAGAGAGGTAGATCTCGTGAGAGAGCACCTCTACAAGAAGGATTTCGTACAGAACTACAATGAGTGGACGGCTCAAGAAGTACCTTCTGTAACGCCCCAGTCCTAAAATACGTAGGAACGTAGCATGCCAGCTGCATATATACGAGATATACTCCAATATATGGAAATCTCAAATATACATATAAGCTATTTTGTGAATAATAATAACAAACAGTCATAGGTAAAAGCTAATCTCATCCATAGTAAATATAAAGAAAATGGAATCTCATAATCAAAGTAAATATCAAAATATAATGGTTGACCGGGCGGAGACAAATCCACTACCGGCACTAGAATAAACTGAAAGGAAATAGAGTCCAACCTCTAAGATAAATAGAATAAGAAATGATGACTAAATAGGCTCCTCGACCCAATAGGGACAGCTGTGGTCAGAAGGTACGACTCGCTCGAGCGTGAAGGATGAGTCTACACCGATGCCATACTCCTGCGGTAAGTCCTGCACACCTATACCTGGAGAGATCACCAGGTCCTCAGAGGGACGTAACAAGATACAAAAAGAATATGCCACATAAACTGAATAAATACTGCTCAATAAGAATAAGTAAGATCAGATCATAACATGGTCCAATACACACCTATTGAACTAGCTTACTATCCCCCCAACCAAACAAGGACAGGAGATGGTAAACTAATTCACGATGACGTATCTTTCTATGCTATAAATCCAATATGGTATCCAGACCCCAACAAGGTTCAATACCTTCTTATCGAAGTAGTAAGCCACGCCTACAACCAAACAAGGACAAGATGTGACGAACTAATCCGCAACAAGTTATTGTTCCAAGCCACCGTCAGTAATCATGGATAATCTGACCCGCGTCTCCGGCGAAGCTCACGGGTTACAAAAAAGAAAGTGCATCATAGCCCATACGCTAAAGAATTGTCCTCCCCGTCCAATGCCTACTATGTTGTATCCACAACAGTGAACCTCTATAACCGCTAAGTCAAACTAGCATGCAACCTCTATTAGCGGTTATTCCTATCGTACGGCTTATACGTACCGGTGGCCAGCCGATCATGCATGTCCGAGTACTATATGTGACTCACAACTTCGTGGTACAAACGTGGCAAGGTCTATGGATGCAACACACACAGGGTGGTCCCTTAACTCTAAGTTTAATGTGTAAGAAAATAATACATAGCAGGAAATATAACTAAACTGTAAGTTCTAACAAGTTGTGCCATGTATCACAGTTTATTTTGCATAAAGAAAATAATAAAATAATGCATGAAATATGAGCTAAAATAAATAAACAGCTGGTGGCAAGGTATCTTGCCTGGAGGTAGTGTGCAGAATGGCGACGCCTGGTAACTCAAATCGTCAGAATAGGGAAGCACTGAAAGCCAACTTTTACGAACGACCTCGGATGCTGAAATAAACATCACGAACAGATTTGGCATAAAATAAATACCTAGGAAACGTCTGTCCAAAAGTCAAATTCTGGAACAGGGGAAAAATCGTAATTTCGGGTCAAAACGATGTCCGCCGTTGGATCCGTTTTGCACCGAAATGCATGCCAGAACCTACGATCTCTAAAGTCTTCAAGCTACATGTCTACGGATCCGGTTTGACGAGATGAACCCAACCGTATGTCCAAAGTTGGATTCCGACGGGCAGTGCCCAAAATTGCCCGTTAGAGCGGGTCGCGGGCCCGCCAAAAAGGCGTTCCGATTTGACCTTCTCAGAATCGGACCAAACTTGGCATACAAGACCAGAAAAATGATACGGTCCTGATGGCACAAGTTTCGTCTCGATATGACGAACGTGCACAAAGTTATGGTCAAGTTTGCAAAACATCGATACGGGGGTATCTTGACGGATACAAACTGATTTCGTCGCGCACGCACAATGAAATCAAGTTCCGTCAGTTCCCACACGTCGGCAACATCCATACACGCTTTTTGATGCATATAGTGCACGACCGCGTCGCCCGGTTTGTCGGGGCGCACGCCGTATCGGAAAGTTTTGTTAAATTTTGATGTTTTAAAAGCTGATTTTTTCATAAACTTTGGGTTTAAAAATCTTTACATACAGGGGAAGGAAAATTAAACTAAAAAAAGAGATTTGAAGTTCTATATGTTGGCTAAAATGTTGTTCAAAAGTTTTCCAAAACTCTCTTCGGGATTGATCAGAATTTTGACAGTAAACATGGGTTGTTGGGCTGCTTCCCACTATCGGCAACAGTTGGTTTTTCGTAGTTTTTGAGTCGAATTTTCGACTCAATGGTGTGATCCTTCCAGGTACTAATGGGTGGTGATGGTGGCGATAGATGTACATACGCGCAAATCCGCTTTTAAATTGCGCTCGTCTCGACGAGGCGCGTCTGGTGGTGATGGTGGCGAGCGTCGACGTCGGTTGGGGAGGCGGCGCTAGGGTGGTCGCCGGAGTTAGGGTTAGGGTTAGGAAGTAGGGGGTCGAGATAGGGCTGGGGTGGTCGAAAATTTAGCCTAGGGTTAGGGTTTCGACGAGGAGAGTATTTATAGGGGGGTTAGGTCGGTCGAAGTCGGCTAGGTCGGCCGGAAAAGGCATGTGGAGTCGGTGGTCGTCGGGGGCAGCTGGCTAGTCGTCGGGGGTGGGTGACGGTGGTTTAGCAGTTAGGTCCCTAGAATTTAGGAAATAGCAGTTAGGTCCAAAACCTAACAGTTTGCAAATAATATTTGCAAACTGTAATTAAAATAATTAATATATCTGCAAACCAATATAAAAATAATTCAATTAATTACTGTTTGCCATGAAATATAAAAGGACTGAACAATTATCGGAGGACTGGACCTTTACTTCACAATACAAACTCGCTTGTACAAAGAAAGCCTAGGGACGAAAACCTAGGTACAACAATCTAAGTACAATTGTTTATTTTAGATTCTGGGGGGTGACGATAGAGGCTCGAGAAAGCGACGGCCGCTCTGCCTTACTCCTTGGACGATCGGGTACAGCTTCTTGGCTCTGTGGAAGAACTGCTTGGCGTTGATGGAGAAACGCTCTCTCTTCAGGCTCTCTGGCTCTCTATGCGCGTCGATCTCTGTCTATCTCTGTCTCTCTCTATCTCTGTGTGTCTTCTGCAAGGAAATGGCACCCTGCTATTTATAAGAATGGGAGGACATCATTAGGGTTTACAATGATTGCCCCTTAAAGTGGCGGCGGCCTGTTGATTGATCAATCTGGACCATTAGTTTTGAGTGTAATGAATCTGGCCCATTAATGTAGATTGTGCCAAATCCTCTCAGTAATTAATGCTGATCGGAATAAATCTCCCTTATGATGATCTGTTTATGTCTGCGAATCTGAATGAATAAGTTTAATTCATTCTCCTGCCACGTGTCCCAGATTATTGGGATTTGATCTAATCTTTGATGCAGTAAATCTGAGAAATTGATTGGCTTTATGACATGTGTCCTGAGAGCAACTGAGGGGATCTAAGCCGCATGAAGATTGAGCCGCATATGTCCGGCCACGTGTCCTCGAATCACATGATAATCTGGACCGCATGGACGTAGGTGGCCGCATAACGGGTAACCCTTTCGTGAGCCTCATGGGGGAGCGTCTACTTGAGCCGCATGGGGGAGCGTCTACTTGAGCCGCATATGACAGTCTACGTGCCTAGGCTGCATGGCATTTTTTGGATCTCGGGGGATTATGTCAGGGATCTCCTTCGTTTCCCTATGAGTCTGTCATTATGACAGAATCATAATTACATCTTTGTGTCAGGGCTATCGTCTTGTCAGAGCTGTCAGTCGTCAAGGCAATTAATGCAGTAAAGAAAGAGTTGTTTGTATGCTACGTGTCACCTCTCTGAGCCGTATGGAACGTATCGAGCCGCATAGTCCCTTGTGCCGCATGAATCTCTGAGTCTTATGGGCTTTCTGAGCCGCATGGGGTTTCCTGGCCGCATGGATCCTTATTTATTCTTTTCCATGCTTCTACAAGACCCCCTTCAAAGTTTTCAATTTGCAAAATTGAAATACTTTGAACAAGAAGCATGGCTATGTGCAAGCTCTTTCTAGCCGCATATGAGGTCCTAGCCGCATAGATGTCTTGGCCGCATGGAAATTCGGCCGTATGACCATCTGAGTCGCATAGTTGTTTCAGCCGCATGACCATCTGAACCGTATAGGCTCTTTGCCACGTCATTATGCCATGCGTGCAAATCTTTTTGGGACAGGGCCCTAAGAGCTTAGTATTTAATTGGTTAGTTTGGCTCGATAGCCGAAGAGTCGATCACGTTGTACGAGGCGTCGGTCCGTGGTCTCCTTTGTTTTCTATAAATAGAAGGGTATTTGGACGGTCTTCTCTCTTAGACTCTTCTTGACTCAGATTCCTGTCTTGTTTTCTTCCTCTGATCATCAGACAACGATGGCACCCAGGGCTTCTAAGGCTGTGAAGAAGGCTATAGCGAAGAGTAGGAAATCGGCTTCGTCCTCGGCTGTCGCGCCCCCGTTCGTCTTGACGTTCACATTGCCATCGAATGTAAGGATTATGTAGATGATTAAGTACTTTGAAACCCTAACAGAGCCTGCTTTGCTGCATGCTTCGTGTACTAGCCTTTGACGTGAACTTCTCAAACTACATGGTCCGTATACACGTCCCATGACTGAGCCGCATGAGGGTATACCCCATGTCCGAGCCGTATGAGAGTTGTCTTAAACGAGCCGCATGAACCTTTCTGAATGTCTTCTGACTGTTTTTCATTTTCTTCATCTTTGGTTCTTGCAGTATCTCCACCGAATGCTGAGATTACAGTGTCAGAGGAGCCGCAGCCTCCTGTCATCAACGGGGGTCTTCCTCTGTTAAGGAGGAGGTGATGAAAGAAGAACCGGCATCTGAGGGGGATGGCAGCCCTCCAAATATCGAAACTGCTGAAGGTGGTAGCGCTGGAAATCCTGATTCTCCTATTCTGGACAAGGATCTTCCTCAACTGCATCCTTCATATGTGAGGTGGTTGAGGGAATGGTATACGCGCTCCTGCAACTAGGATTTAGGGGCTTCTCGTAGATGTCTATCTTTTGTCTGTAGTCATTGTTTTGTATCGCTTTTCTTCTTGTCTGCATGAGGAACCTCTTTGACTGGCTTGTAGTCGTGTGGATGTAACCGATTTCTGAATGAATGAAACATATTTGCTTCACTCTTTTGCTTTGTAATAGTCCTCTTATTGAGGCATTTTGTGTGGACCCATTGCCCCTACCGTATCCAGGTTTTGGATACGGACAACAAGTTAAAAAGGAACCAACATACTTACTCAGAGGTACTGAGGACATGGTGAGCATGAGGGTTTCTTTGATGGGAGGGGTACATAGAACAACTTAGAGGTAATGAGGACATGAAAGTTTTATGTAGAGGGGTGATTTATTTTTGGCGGAAGTGAAACGGCTCAGAGGTAATGAGGACATGGCCGTTTTGGAATTTCGTGGATCGGTTACCCTTTTTGTGCACTGGGAGTGCGGGTAGTGGATCATGAGGGAGGATCTCTTCCAGGAAAAAAGTTCAGAGGTATGATCATACATGACTTACTATCTGAAAGAGTGACCGGCATGTGAGTTCAGAGACACCAGCGGGTACATGACTCGATAATCTGGAATGTTGATATGCGAGTTCAGCGGCACCAGCGGGTACATGACTCGATAATCTGGAATATTTATGGATGTGAGTTCAGCGGCACCAGCGGGTATGTGACTCGATAATCTGGGATGAGTGGTCGTGAGTTCAGCGGCACCAGCAGGTACATGACTCGATAATCTAGAAATTTGGAGGTGTGAGTTCAGCGGCACCGGCGGGTACATGACTCGATAATCTAGAATGTTGTGGCTGTGAGTTCAGCGGCACCAGCGGGTACATGACTCAATAATCTGGAGTATTATGGATGTGAGTTCAGCGGCACCAGCGGGTACATGACTCGATAATCTGGAAAATGTCATTTAGACATAATATTTCTTCAGAAACTTGCCGTTGACGGGCAACATGAGCAAGTCTCCGTTTTGCTTTGCGAGGCGGTAAGTACCGTTGGAGAATACAGCCTCAATGATGAATGGACCTTCCCATTTCGGCTGAAACTTGCCGGTGGTCTTGTGAGTCATGACCATCGGCCTTCGGACTGCCAGGACGAGATCGCCCACTTGGAATGTTCTGATTTAACCTTCTTATTGAAGGCTCCAGAGATGCGTGCTTGGTATAGTTTGATCCTTTGTTGAGCCAGGAGGCGCTTTTCGTCCAAGGCCTCTAACTCTTGTAGTCGGCGTCGGTAGTTATCATCCACCGTCAATTGATAAGTGAGGGCGACGCGGAGTGAGGGTATTTGAGTCTCCAATGGAAGAACTGCCTCACTGCCGTACACCAGGGAGAATGGTGTGTTCCCTGTGGCCGTTCGGACTGTGGTACGGTACGCCTACAAGCATTCACTAAGCTTCTCGTTCCAGTCGCGTTTGTTGGACGATACGAACTTCTTGAGTAACTTGATGATGGTTTTGTTGAATGCTTCTGCCAACCCATTCGCTGCTGGATTATATGGCGTCGAAGCAACATTCTGAATGCGGTGCTTATCGCAAAACCGACAGAAGGTGTAGCTTACAAACTGCGGACCATTATCGTGGATGATCCTCCGAGGCAGTCTAAAGCGATAGATGACGTGATGCTTAAGGAAGCTGATCACGTTTGAAGTCTTTACTTCTGCGAGTGGGACAGCTTCCGCCCATTTGGAGAAGTAATCTGTGATTGCGAGTATAAAGCGATGTCCTCGGGAGGAAGGTGGAGTGATTGGACCGATGATATCCATCCCCCATGCTTCGAATGGCCAGGACGCCACCGTCGGATGTAGAAATTCGGATGGTTGGTGGATGAAGTCCGCGTGGTCTTGGCAAGCTTTACACTTTCTAGCATAGTCTATCGCATCTGCTACCATCATGGGCCAGTAGTAGCCCATTCGACGAAGACGGTCTTGCAATTTAGGGCCAGGCTGATGGGCCCTGCAGACACGGTCATGAGCTTCTCGTATGGCTTCTTTGGCTTCTGCGTTTGACAGACACCGAAGCAATAATCCATCGTAGGAGTGGCGATACAGCATCTTCGTCTCCGTATCGTAAAAGAATCTGAGAGAATGCCATTTGATGGAGGTGGCTTCCTTTGGGTTCTCGGGCAGGATATCGTAGACGACGGAGTCAATGAATGGTTGTCTCCAATCTGGGGCATCGTCGATCGTCTGGGCAGAATAACTCGCCACGATTTGCACATTGTTCTTGGGACAGACCAGTTCATGGCCTATCACATCCACTGATTGGCGAGCATAACTCGGAACTGCTAGAGAAGCGGCAAGGCCAGCTAGGGCATCGGCTTCGATGTTTCGGAGTCTGGAAATGTGTTCGATGAAGAACCCCTCGAATGACGAGATGATGTTGATCGCTATTTGGTGATAGGGGATCATATCTTCGTGGAGGACTTCGTATGAGCCTCGGATTTGATTGACGATTAACAGGGAATCGCCGTATGCTTCAAGATATTCTATCCCCAGCTCTCTTGCCAGTTGGAGGCCAATGACCAAAGCATTGTACTCGGCCACATTGTTAGAGCAGGGTTCTGTAAGAGAGTAAGCACGGTTGATCACCAATCCGGTAGGAGAAACCAGCACCACCCCGACTCCGACGAAGACGTTGCCCTTGGGTCCAGTTCTTGAAGCACCGTCGAAGAACATTCGTCATATATTATTGTGAGAGGTTGCATGCGAGTCGGCGACCTCATCTGGGATCTTTTCATATATTCTGGAGGACTCCGAGCCTGCGTGGGCGGCCAAAAAGTCCGCCAGGGCTTGACCTTTGACAGCCTTTTGTGGGACGAAGATCATATGATAAGGGGACAGCAATATCGCCCATGTAGCGAGGCGGGAGCTGAATGCCCCTGGTTTAGTCATGAGGACCCTGAGAGGGTTGACTCGTGAGATCATATGTATTGTTTGTCCAGTGACATAGTGCCGTATCTTCTGAATGGCGAACACCAGGACAAGGCATTCCTTCTCCACAGCGGTGTATCGGTGCTCTGGCCCAATCATCATTCAGCTGAGGTAATATATGGCTTGTTCGTGACCTGCATCGTTGTTTTGTGCCAGCAGAGCACCGAGAAAATGCTCTATTGCCCGTACATAGAGCAGGAATGGTTTTCCAGCAACCGGGGCCACCAAGACTGGAGGGTTCGACAAATATTCTTTGATGCTGTCGAAGGCACGCTGGCATTCTTTGTCCCATACGAACGAGGCGCCTTTCTTCATGAGGTGGATAAATGGTCGACATCGCCCGGAGAGGTTAGAAATGAACCTCCTGATGTAGGCTAACCTCCCTTGAAGGCCTCTGAGTTCGCGGAGATTTCTCGGGGAACCCATCTCCACGATTGCCTTTGTCTTCTTAGGGTCTACATGGATACCCTGGGCGGTGATGATGAAGCCCAAGAACTTCCCGCTGGACACGCCCAGGAAGGATTTTGTGGGGTTCATTTTCAAATTGTGCACTCGCATCAGATCAAATACCGTCCTCAGATCCTGCAGGTGGTCTCCCTTACAGCGACTCTTGACGGCGATGTCATTAACATAGCACTCCACCGTCTTGCGTAAGTGGTCTCTGAAGATGATACTCATGGCTCTTTGATATGTGGCACCGGCATTCTTTAGACTGAAAGGCATGACTGTGTAGCAGTATGTGCTAATCGGTGTTCGAAATGATGTATGCTTTTCGTCGTCAGGAGACATCTTGATTTGGTTGTACCCCGAAAAGCCATCCATGAATGACATACGTTCGAAGTCGCAGGTGTTGTCAATCATGATGTCTGTGATAGGGAGGGGGAATTCATCTTTGGGGCACGCCTCATTCAGATTACGGAAGTCGATGCAGATTCGAATCTTTCCATTCTTCTTGAGGACGGGTACTATGTTGGCGACCCAGTCAGGATGTTGCTCTTCACGAATGAAGCCGCTGGCTCTCAGTTTGTTGACTTCGGCTTCGATCGCATCCATGATGCCTGGGCAGAAGCGTCGCTGTTGTTGCTTGACTGGATTTGCGTCCGGCCGAATGTTGAGTTTGTGAAGAGCAATATCGGGGTTTAACCCTGGCATGTCTTCATAGCTCCAGGCGAACACATCAATGTATTCTTTGACAAGTTCTAGTAGCGATTCTCGCTCTTCGTCTGTTAGGCTTTTACTGACGAAGATTGGTTTTGGAGAAGATTCTTTGCCGAGGTCGACCTATATAACCTCATCTTCAGTAGGGGGTTCCCTCTGTTCGAACCGCTTTTTCCATTGCGCATCCAACTGTTGGGCCCACGGCTCTAGCTCGAGGATTTCGGGGATGTCTTCGTCTTCTTCATAAGCGTCAGCGAATGCCATGTTGACTAATAAGACTTGTCTGAATACATCTTCGATGCTGGTATCTGAGTCAGAAGTTTGTGACCCGGTTGAATGTGAATGCCAGTCGTATTCTTCATCTGAGCTTTCAGGAGTCGTTGTGGGTGTAACATACCCTAATCCACATCGAGTCTTGCTATAGTAGTCCCGTGGTTTGCCGGCCGGGACCGGTGGCTTCAAAGGTAACTGTCGTCCGGTGCCGTAGTTCAAGCCTGGCGTCGTCTCCAGATCGTACCCCTATTTTTGCATGAGGTATTTGGATTGGGGGCTATAAAGATACATAGGCAGTCTTCCGGCATCTGATTCAAGGTCAACTTCTTCTATGGTGAATGGATGGGGATCGTCTTTTCGGCCGAAGATGATTGGATGGTCCCCTCCCTCGATTATGCGGTAAGCGTCTTCTACTGGAGTAAGCTGGATCGCGGTGTACACATTTGTCACCTGTGTGTATAGGTGAGTGCCTATACCGTGTTCCATAGCATACATCGTACAAAGCTTATTAAGCTCGAGGTAGTTCAAAGATAGCCCTTTATTGATGAAGTAAGGTATCTTTTCTAGGAGGATTACATCATCTGTGGAGGGAACATCAGTGTGGGCAGCCACATACTTGGCTAGCTCCGGTTCCTCTTCGGCTACCCCCTATGTAAATGAAAACTGAGAGGACGACATGGGCAACTTGATCGTCAGAGGTTCAGCTGATGGAGCAGAGTGTGGTGTTGTTGGCAGACTAGCGACCCCCAGTCTGGTGCTCGATGCCGGACGGGGAGTGGTTGGTTCGCTAGAAGTTCCAGGCCTTGCATCGGGGTGTCGACCCTTCTTGGAAAGGCGTATCGTTATTGGCTTGTCAGAGGGATTGAGCTTCTCCGTTTGCGGCTGGCCGACTCTCGGCAGCCTGATTGTTAGTGGCTCTGTTATGGGTCTTGGCACTTGGCCAGACCTTGGCAGACAGATTATCATCTACTCTTCTTGTGCCGAGAGGCTGATTGCGTCCTTACGCAGAGTGGCTGTAAGGGGTACGAACTTGCCAGGTTTGCGAGCTTGGAGTTGGATCGTCAGAGGTTCTTCTGATCCTGTGGCTGTCTCGGTACGAGCTTGTACGTCTCCTTCATCAAGGTGCCTCTTCGACTTTTCGTATAGGCATGAGTCTGAGTAGTAGGATTCGACCCCTTTAAATGGATCGATATCAGCAAATTCTGTCCTCACGAAGCCGTGTTTGTCGATATATTTGAAGCACAGGTGCAGCATGGAAGGTATAATCATATAATCGTGTATCCACGGGCGCCCCAAGAGGATGTTGTAAGAGGTATATGTATCTATGACGTAGCAAGTGACTTCTGATTGGAGGTCGCCAATCTGATACTTCAGACGAATCTTCCCAATTGCGTAGCTCCTGCCCGAATTGAAATCGCTGATGGCGGTGCTTGTAGGCATCAAGCGATGCATTGGGATGCGGAGATGATGTAGCAGACCCTTCGGGATAATGCTTATGGAAGAGCCAGGATCGATGTGCATCCGATCTACCTTTACGTTGCCGATATATCCAGTGTAGTATAATGGACGATCGTACAGGTTGGTTTTGATGAGCATGTCCTGCGGAGTGAAGACAATGTTGGGCATTGTTCCCGTGCAAGCGCTGTCTTAGAGATCTGCAGGCGGGTTCTCTCCCGTGAGGTTGACCTGGGCCAGGTAAGCGTCGACATTTTGGAGTGCATCGCTCAAAGCCGCACGAACATCCTTTGAGAGTCTCAAAATCTCGTATAATGACAACTTGGCCGGTGTGTTGGCCAATTACGCCAAGATGTCGAAGTTGTAGGGCCTCTTCAGCCCTTGTGGTGTCTCTTTTCGGAGGGATTTGTCAAAGCGAGTCTCCTTCGACCTAGGTTTGTCGGTCGTCGGAGGCTGAGTCGGTCCCAGAGCGTCGATTGTAGCGGGCTGATGATCTTCAGCCGAGATGTCAGCCGCAGGTTGGGATTGTGCCCTAGACCGTGTGATGACGGCTGTAGCTTCTTTGACATCTGCCAAGATTGTGCGGTAGGACCTGACTTTTCTACTCTTCTTCTTACCGATGAAAGATGGTGTGGGCTGAGTCACTTCTGATACCAAGTCTAGATGGACCCACATGACCTCTCCACGTGATGTGGTGAGGGGTACTAGACCAGCAGTCTGATCTCGGAGAGGTAGAAGATTCACAATCTTCATTGTTGCCAGAGGGACGGGGACCACACCGTCTTGAGTTTCCGTTGGAGGGAAGCTGCCGAATTGTACTGACACCATGTTGGCTGCCACGGTTACCTCTTCGAAATCGATGGCCAGAGCGTTCGAATCGATGAGGTTTTGGATGTACCTTTTTAGCTGGTAGCAGTTGTGTGTAGCATGGTGGACGTAGCGGTGGTAATGGCAGTACTTTGGATTTTCCATCTCTGCCGGCCGCGGTTCCCGTCTTGGTGGAGGAAGCTGAATCCTGTCTCCTTGTATGAGCATGTCCAAGATGGGCTTGACGTGACCGTCTTCGAAGGAGTAAGTGATTTGCGGCCATTGTTTGTCTGCCGACTTTGGCTCAGGTTTCTGTGCCGTATCGGCCACCATAGCCTGCTTGCCCCTGCTGTCCAAATTGTTGGAGGGACTACCCCCATTGTCGTTGTTGGTGTTAGGACGCTTGCCCTTATTCTCTCCGTCTGAGATGTGCAATCCCAATTGGCGAGCCTTCTTCATTCGTTCTTCGGCGCTTGTAGCACTGATGATGAACGTCTTCCAGTCCTTGAACTGACTTTCGCCCATCCAAAGACTGATTGTTGGGAGCAGTCTCTTTTGGCAAATTTCGATCAGGGAGGAATTCGGATTTTCAGATGGCAGTTTCATTGCGGTTTGGTGAAACCGCTCGATATAGTTTCTTGTCAGCTCTTTCTCCCCTTGGATGACGTCCATAAGGGTGGACATTGTGATGTCCTGCCCTACTTCGTAGAATCTCTCCAAGAACATGCGCTTGAAGCTGGCGAAGGAGTGGATGCAGTTGTCTGGCAGGTTTCGGTACCAGTCGAAGGCGACCCCCTCCAATGCCCCGATGAATAATCGTGTGAGAATAGCATCGTCATGGGGCAGATGGTCGGTGGTGACCTCGAAGTAAGTGATATACCGACTTGCTGAGGTCTTGCCATCATAAGGATTGATATTGAACGGCTTATATCTTGGTGGGAATGGAACATCCCTCCAGACAGCAGGGTATGGTTGCCGTATTCTGAGGTCTTGGGAGTTTTCTCGAGCGTGAAACATGGCTCGGAGCTTTTGGACCTACCTTTTCGCTTCGCGGGCTTCGTCCACGGCGGTGGGGGCCGTTATTTCAGGAGGCTCGTTGCCCAGGTTTGGTGCCGCCGAATTTGAGTCCGCATTGACCGCAGGACCCGCATTTGTTTGGCCAGGCGTCCCTCCTTGCAGAGTAGGAAGGGCCGCTTTGATTTCGTCCACAGACTTGACCAAGGCAAGCAATATGGCTTCGAGAGTGTCGATGCGTTGGCGATCACTGGAACCACCTTGGCTGCTGTCTGTCATGAACACCGTCTTTACGTGAGGAGAGATGGACGGAGCGGTGGAGGAAGCATCCTCCGAGTCGTACCCCTGTAGTGAGAAGTCATCGGGGTATGTGGGAATGTTCTCTTCTGGTTCGAACTCAGAGGGAACAGTACCCCCAGTTTCTGAGTTCGCCTCGTCTTGGGAATTGTGGACGTCCTCAGGGACGTCGGGGTTCGCTGCATCTGAGGGGAGGGTTGTTTCCCCCGGCTCGTCTTCTCGGAACATCGGATTGTCATGGAGGCTTGGAGGAGTGCTACCCCCAGTCCTAGCAACCCCTAGTGGTGTTGACGACGAATCTCCCACTGTTGCAGATTTTGTCTTAGAACGGGTACCTTGGAAAACTCCGGTGGCGGTCATCCGCTTAGACGACAGTCTCTTAGTCATAGTGGTTGATATCTTCGGGCTAGGAGCACTGGTCTTCTTTCCTCTCCCATCGGCGGGGACTTTCTGAGCAGAGTTGCAGGAGACGACGGGAGGTGCCTCGTCTTCCGAAGATGGCTGTTGCAGTCTTTGAAAGATAGACTGCTGGTCTTCTCACACTGTCGCGTTATTGCAGCAGCAGTTGACGATGATTTGGGTGCAGTGACGTCCGTAGGAGGACTCTTTGCACCCCCGATGCATCTTCTTTTTCTTTGCGTTTGTGGAGGATGGCCTCACGCAAGTCAGATGGGTCTGGATCGACCACGTTTGCTCCCGAGATTTTGGGAGACTTTTGTGAACCTCTCTGTCCATCTGCCGCTGGGGGCTGGACTCGAGTGGTTCTGTACAACTTTCCATCCGAGGCCCGCGTAACAATACACGGAATGCTCGGATGGTCAGAGATCAGATCAGCGGACCGAGCTTGCCAAGCTCGCGCTGCCCTAGACTTCTTCGCTCTAGTGCGTAAGGGCACATAGTAGGAAGAGTCTAGGTGATGCTGGAGAGAGTCAGACATATCTTCTTGGGAGCACAAGAGATCAGGACCATAAGACAGGCGGTCGAAGATAGAGCCACGCGGAGTGGGTGCCATGCGGCTGGCAGATGTAGCCGCATAGGCGTTCTTCATGCGGCTGGGAGTCTCAGCCGCATGTGTTTTCTTCATGCGGCTGGATGATCTGGTCGTATAGACTTTCTTCATGCGGTCGGCAGATTCACCCGCATGAGCCTCCTGCATGGGGTTGGCAGATTTGGCCACAGGAGTGTCCGACTTCTTATTGGGGCGCATAGAGTCGCCCTTTGCCCCTATAAGTCCAGCATCGTAGTGCTTTCCTCTGCCAGACTTGGGGACAGCAGAGTGCTCTATGGCTCGAAGTGGAGCCGTATGAGAATCGCCTTCGCCGTCTTGGGTAGCAGAGAGTACCCCATCCAGAGCTTGTGGAGGAGCAAATAATTTTGGCCTCCACTCGCAGCGAGCTTTCTTTGTGCGGGTTCGCTTCTGGATCGGGCCAGTACTTCCTTCAGAGAGCATTTCTTCAAACGCCTGTTGGTCGATGCGGACGACCATCTTCTGTTGCGTGGAGCCAAGCTTGGCTGCATCCGATTGCGTCACCAACTCCTCAGCCGTGGAGAAGTTTGTCCCCAGCAGAGTCGCCATCGTGTTTGCCATGAAATATAAAAGGACAGAACAATTATCGATGGACTGGACTTTTACTTCACAATACAAACTCGCTTGTACAAAGAAAGCCTAGGGACGAAAACCTAGGTACAGCAATCTAAGTACAATTATTTATTTTAGATTCTGGGAGATGATGATAGAGGCTCGAGAAAGTGACGGCCGCTCTGCCTTAGTCCTTGGACGATCGGGTGCAGCTTCTTGGCTCTGTAGAAGAACTGCTTGGCGTTGATGGAGAAATGCTCTCTCTTCAGGCTCTCTGGCTCTCTATGTGCGTCGATCTCTGTCTATCTGTCTCTCTCTATCTCTGTGTTTTTTCTGCAAGGAAATGGCACCCTGCTATTTATAAGAATGGAGGATATCATTAGGGTTTACAATAATTGTCCCTTAAAGTGGTGGCGGCCTGTTGATTGATCAATCTGGGCCATTAGTTTTGAGTGTAATGAATCTGGGCCATTAATGTAGATTGTGCCAAATCCTCTCAGTAATTAATGCTGATCGGAATAAATCTCCCTTATGATGATCTGCTGATGTCTGCGAATCTGAATGAATAAGTTTAATTCATTCTTCTGCCACGTGTCCCAGATTATTAGGATTTGACCCAATCTTTGATTGCAGTAAATCTAGGAAATTGATTGACTTTATGACACGTGTCCTGGGAGCCACTGAGGGGATCTAAGCCGCATGAAGATTGAGCCGCATATGCCCGGCCACGTGTCCTCGAATCACATGATAATCTGGACCGTATGGACGTAGGTGGCCGCATAACGGGTAACCCCTTCGTGAGCCGCATAGGGGAGCGTCTACTTGAGCCGCATGGGGGAGCGTCTACTTGAGACGCATATGACAGTCCACGTGCCTAGGCTGCGTGGCATTTTGACAGAATCATAATTACATCTTTGTGTCAGGGCTATCGTCTTGTCAGAGCTGTCAGCCGTCAAGGCAATTAATGCAGTAAGGGAAGAGTTGTTTGTATGTTACGTGGCACCTCTCTGAGCCGCATGGAACGTATCGAGCCGCATAGTCCCTTGTGCCGCATGAATCTCTGAGCCGCATGGGCTTTCTGAGCCGCATGGGGTTTCCTGACCGCATGGATCCTTCTTTATTCTTTTCCATGCTTCTACAATTACAATCTAATATTAAAACAAATTTAAATATTACAAAATGCTATTAAAACATTTCAGTTAATTATAAAAGGATATATTTTGACTTAAAAACTATTTAAAAATTATCTAAAAATTCTAGAAAAATTCCTAAAAATCATAATAAATTATTTTAAAGCTAAATAGGTCATTAGCAACTAATTTACACTAATTAAACCAAATTTAAAAAATAGGGGCTGACAAGTACAAAGAAGTCCATACGTCAGGTATTGTTCTCCCTATCCAATGCTCTTATTTAAGTCGCATCCACGACTATATACCTCTACTAACTAGTAAGTCTCCTAACATGCCTCTATTAGCAGTTAGACCTAACACATGCGCATGGATGATCAGCCAACACGCAAGAACCTCTACATGCTACTCATCTCACACATACTCGTGGTACAATTGTGTCAAGGTTTATGCAATACACTACAGATGGTAGTCCTTTAACTCTAGGTCCATATGCAATCAAAGTATAATAATAAAGTAAAGCTAATATCACTGAGCAGGTAGTAAATCAGGAACTGTAATAATGGTACAGCTAGAAACAAATGAACAGTGATATGCAATAAGAAAGAAATGCAGACTAAAAATAAACATTATAAGTAGCAAGGTATCTTGCCTGGCGTTGCGCTCTGTGTGGTTCAATGACCAAGGTGGCACATCATTTGACTTCAGTGTTAGAAATGCGCAGGCGGCCTCCGGTGATGGCACGGATTGTTACATCGGCCCAGAATGATCAAGTTAGCTAGGGTTGATAGGCGAAGGTACAAAATTGACAAGGGAACAGGTTTAGTGGAATTGGACAGGCTGATAAATGTAGGAGTTTGTGGTATAGTATACTATTGGTAGAAAGTATTTGTGATAATTGAAAACCAGATTTTTATTATCCTAAAATATTTCTAGAAAATTCATAGTTAAAAATCAAAAGAATCGTTTGTAGTCTAGAGCCCTTAGGGTGTAAAAATATGACTTAAATAAAAACTATATATATATATATATATATATATATATATATATATATATATATATATATATATATATATATCAAAAAATATATATATATATATTATTTTATATATTATTTATATATATATATATATATATATATATATATATATATATATATATATATATATATATATATATATATATATTGAAATTACTAAGAAATTATTGATTATATTTTGCAAACTATATGTTTCTATTCCGAAATATTTATAAGTAGTAAAAATTGTTTAGGTTAAAAATTATGATTTTCTCGACAAAAGTCGTTTACATAGTACTTTGAAAATATATGATAATTTGGAACAACATTTTATTAGTTAAAATCTTAAATAATATAAAAATCTAGAAAATATTTTCAGGGCTAATCGAAAGTAATTATTTTGATCAAAGCTTTTTAAAATAGATACAAATAATATTTAGGATTTTCTAATTCTGCCTTTGTAACTAACTGCAGGACAATAATTATCAGTATTTTACCAATACTAAATATATACATATATTTAAATAATAGTTATATATACTAGTTTAACAGTGTAATCCCATAATAATGGCAATACTAATAACTAATACCACCTAAATAATAACATTGATATTAATAACTATAGTAAAAATAATTTAACTCTATATATTGTTCTCCTCTCTTGAGGAGAACAAAGAAATACACATTTCCAAATAATAATTAAGAGAGAGAGAGGGGTCAACAATTACTCAAAGTCTCCTAGAGAATAGTAGAGGAAAAGAGAGTGGAGAGAGAAGAAACGAGAGGGACGGGAGAGGAGGTCTGCCTTCCGCACTCGCTACGGCCACTACGAGCTCATGATAATGCCATTCGGTCTGACAAACGTCCCTGCCGTCTTCATGGATCTGATGAATCGGGTGTTCCGTTCGTTCTTTGACAAATTCGTAGTAGTCTTCATCAATGACATCCTCGTCTACTCGAAGGATCGAGCACAACATGCAGAACACCTGCAGACGGTACTCCAAACCCTTCGAGAGAATCAGTTGTATGCGAAGAGGAGCAAGTACGAATTTTGGCCGAACAGCGTCTCATTTCTTGGACACATCATCTCCGTCGCGGGCATCTCAGTCGATCCGAAGAAAGTCGAGACAGTTGCTGATTGGAAACGGCCCGTATCAGTTAGCAAAATTCGAAGCTTCCTAGGTTTGGCGGGATGCTACCGACGCTTCGTGAAGGACTTCGTGAAGATTGTATCATCGTTGACTCGTCTCACCCAAAAAGGAGTCACATTCGAGTGGTCAGACGACTGTGAAGCTTCCTTCCAGGAGCTCAAACAACGGCTCATTTCGGCCCTGATACTTGCTCTTTCTGAAGGGACTGAGGGATTTCAAATCTTCAATGATGCTTCTGGCCCAGGCTTGGGGTGTGTGCTCATGCAGCAGGATAAGGTGATATCTTTTGCTTCCCGGCAGTTGAAGCCGCACGAGAAGAACTACCCCACGCATGACCTAGAACTAGCGGCAATTGTGTTCGCATTAAAATTATAGCGTTGCTATCTTTACGGCATGGCGTACAGGATTTATACGGACGACAAAAGCCTCAAGTATCTCTTCATCCAGAAGGAACTTAATTTGCGGCAGAGACGATGGCTCGAAATGAACAAAGACTACGACTTAACAATCGACTACACGTCGAACAAAGGAAATGTTGTAGCGGATGCGCTGAGTCGGAAGTACTTAGCTTCGTTATGCATCAACAGTCGACTGCTGTGTGACTTGGAAGGAATGGACATTGAACTCCGAGTTTATTTTAGAGACATAAAAATGGCACAACTGCGGCTGGAACCGAGCCTATTGGAGAGAATCAAGTCTGCTAAGAAGGACGACCCATACCTGGAGAAGATGCGGAAGCTGATATCAACAGGAAAAGCGTCCGACTTTGTAGAGGACGAGTCGGGAGTGTTGCGAGTGAAGGGTCGGCTATGCTTTCCGGATGACGCAGAACTTAGAAAGGAGATAATGTATGAGGCACATTATGCAAAATATTTCTTGCATCCTTGTAGCACCAAGATGTATAAGGACCTCCGTATTGTCTTTTGGTGGCACGACATGAAGAGAGACGTAGCGCTCTTGGTGTCGAAGTGTTTGGTGGCCCATGCAGGTCAGAGCATATCGTATCGATTACGTAACTGTACTGATACGAGCCTGCGAATTTGACTAAACCCTTAGAAATCTCAATCCACACTGCCTTGAAAATTCTCCTAGAAATTCTCTACGTCGTTGAAAACTCCATATATATTTGCTCTCGATTATACTTCCTTACTTTCCGTACCATTGATTCTCGTCCCTTCCTATTTCGGAGAGACGAACGATCGTGCTGTCTAAAATTCATTAGAAATTCTTAAGTTATAGTATAATATTGCTTGACTATTGAATATTTGGTTGTTTATAGATATGAGGGATTATAGATGCCATATGTTCTAGATATCTATTGGAAGGACTGTTAGCCAGTAGTTAGAAGATTATAAGATTTTAGTTTTCGTATTTTGAGGAGTAGTATGACCAAAGGTGTGTAGAAGTCCTCAAGTACTCGGAGTTATAAAATGACCAGAGAAGGCCATAAAATATTTTTGAGAAATTAAATTTGAGGAGATTAAGGAAATAGTAGACTTTGATTTTTAGGAATAATTATGAATTAGAATTTCGAGGACGAAATTATTTTTAAGGTGGGTTAATTTTTAGCCTCCCTTCCCGAAATTTTTTTGAAATGTTTTTTATTTATTATTTAATTGATTTGAATGGTAATTTTTAGATTTTATAAATAATTGTTTAGTTAATTATTACGGTAGACGACTTTAGCCATGGTTGAGTTTTGAAGTACCAGACGACTAGGAATCATGGCACGAATAGTGCAGTGGCGTGTCTTGACTAGTGTATTAGTCATGCCAAGGAAGACCCAGGCTTAAGTGTGTCCTAACAAGGAAAACCAGGCTAAGTTGCGACTTAACCTCTAAAGACATTTTAAATTATTTATTAATTATATTATTGACTTGTAGAAGACCCAATTTGTGTCGATTTAGCTCGGACTAGACCCGAACCGAAATCGAGCCCATATAATCTTGTAGTGAGACCAAAGACGACCCTGTAGGCAAATTTTATGTGTGTACAAATGTCACGACCCGCACCCGCTAAAAGGGCACGTGACGCGACAATGCCCAGCCCTCATCGAAAAATCAGCGTGGAACGCTGTGGATTTTTCTACTTCTAAACAGTTTATATATATAACAAAAACCTGTCGAGAATATGGTCAACTCCGAACGGAGGACATGCAATGAATATATATACGAGTACTCAATCACGACTCTAAGATAACAAAGTAAAGACTGAAATGAAAAGACAACAAGACGATAAAATAATATATAACCTGTCCAGTCCAACACAAAGAATATATACAAGTCCAAGTCTCTAATACAGTCCATAGTAATAACAGACTCAAAAGTAGCTGGAGACAAAGTCCAGTATAAAAGACCTACTCTAACTAAGCAAGGGGTAAGGTCTCGCCAGGCGGAGCTAACCCCTGCAGGACCAAAGTCTCCAGGTCTAGGCCCACTACGTCATCCGGACTGTAGTAGGTATTGTAGTCTCCCTCATCTGTATCTGTAATATTTTTAACATATCCTGTCAGGATGGAACGAGTACAATCTACTAACAACAGTTCACAAGATATGACAAAAGCTATAAGACTGTAAATAGAGAGTATATACAAGAAAATCATGGAATGTACATATGAGTATCATGGCAAGGTAAGCTGTAAAACTAGAGCTAGAACAAGACAAGTAAACTGATCATGGCATGTACAAGAATCAAGAATCATATATCTAGGTGTGTGAATACTAGCTACAACATGTGGCCGGCTTGGGTCTGCACAAGGTTATGATCAGCCAATCCTGCGTGGAGTGTAGGATTGGTAGCATTCAAGGTCTACAAGAATAAACAAGGTGGGTAACGACCACACATCTACACTAGTACTCCCCGTCCCCGACTGGTAGAGTGGATCCAAGCAAGACACGTTACGACACGGGATTCTACGAGAAGGGAGCAAGTCTCCTCGAGAATCGGTGTCCATATACTGCACAAGAACTACAAAGGGGCTTGCACAAGATATACCAAGATAACGAGGAATAACATCTCATGTCGGGATCCATGAATACCAATCCGTGTGACCAATGTGTCGAGAACAAGCATATCCACACTAATTACATGAATCATAACAATCATTATAAATTGGAAAAGTGTCAGAGAATGTACTCGCCTAAAATATGATATGGTACGTCAACCGGAGCAAATGCAGCGTCTCGAGGACCTATAGAGAACAAGACGTATCAATACTATGTTTAGGACGTAAAATCAAATCAGTTTGAATCCTATTAAGTCATTCTAGGTCAAGACACATCAAACTAGACTGTATGAGATCAACCTAAGTCATATTAGGTCTAGCTAGGTCATACTGGGTCAATGCAAGTCAAACGAAATCAATCGGGATCCATTTGAGTCAACAGTTGACTTTTTGGTCAACCGGTCAACTCTGATCAACCGTGGTCAACTGTGGTCAACCCTAGGTCAACTATAGGTCACTGGTGACTAACAGTTAACTTTCGGTCAACTGCACAAGTCTAATGGAATTTGGGACTAAATTGGGTAAAGTGTTGACCCATAGTTGACTTTTAGTCCAAAAAGTCAACCGTGGTCAACCGGGTCCAAGACTAGGTTTAGACAGCTAATTCTACTCATTACCAACCTATACAACCCATATCCAAGTCCATCTTGGACTTGGAAACTCAAATCTTGGCCATGGGCCAAATTCCTATTTTACCCTTAAAAAGGGCAAAATTCCAACTTCGGCGATTATCTAGTTAGCCTACCTACGCTTGATATTTTGACCCGATCTCCCCAGGGTTGTATGATACTAGCCTATACATATAATATCTACCAAAATACCTAGGTAACGTGGACATTCGGTCCATGATACGGCCCGTTGTCAAAATCTTGAATATTTCAAGATACGCACCGATACGGCGCGATACCGGCGCCCTACGACCCCGATTTCCACTCGGGAGCCTACCCGCAAAATCTAAATCATGTATCCTAGGCCTATGTCAAGTTTCAACTCAATCCGATACTCCGAGCTCCGTTTTGCCCTCTAACTCGGTTTTCCTCTTTTTCTATTCTAGCTTTCTTCCTATTCTTCTAACTTCTTCCAATCTTTCCTCCTAACCTCTAATTCTTTTCTAACTTCTCATTCCATAATCTTCTTCTACTCTTCCTTACGATTCTAACCATATATTATACATATATATATATATATATATATATATCTATATATATACATATATGTATAGGTGAAAAAGGGGGGGTTTTATGGGCAAAATGGGGACTTAAAGGGGGGGAAGAGCTGCTGAAAACAGCAGCTATGCTGCTGCTGTCCCTGCTGCTGCTGCAGCACACAGCAGCAGCTGCTGCTGGTCCTTCTCTTCTTCTTCTTCTCCTCTTCTACCTCCTTCTCCTCTCTATTTCTATCTCTCCATATATATACCTATATATATATATATATATATATATATATATATATATATATATATATATATATATATATATATATATATATATATATATTTTATCTATCTATATATATATATATATATATATATATATATATATATATATATATATATATATATATACACAAATATATATATAATCTATCATCCATTTAACTCCACAAACACACACTCCTCTACACATATCCATACATACACACACACACACACACATCTCCATATTCATATATATATATATATATATCCACACACACACATATATATATATATATATATAAACACTCATACACACATATATATATATAAACACACACACACACACTCTCACAAACACACACAACCACTCACACTCTCACAAACACACACAACCACACACACTCTCACACCCTCACATGACACAAATACATATTTATACCTATAATTATATATACACATATATATATATTTATACATATATATATCTACATGCCACTCAAACACACACACCACCCACTCACACTCTCTCACACACACTCACACAAGCACACACATACTCCCTACCACTCTCACACTCCACCACCACTCTCTACACACACACACAATTACATATATACAAATACCAAATATATATATATATATATATATATATATATATATATATATATATATAAAATATATATATATATATATATATATATATATATATATCCCTTAATATATAAATAACCCCTAAATAAATCTTCTAACCTAGATTTTAGGAAACCTAATAAATTCTAGGGGCAAAGTGTAGAGAATCACCTCCTCTACAACTATTGTGAAGACAATAAATGGTAAAGAGGAGTAAATGGAGAATTAGAGAGCTTACCTAAGCTAGGTTTCCTTGGAGAAGAAAGGAGCTTTTGAAAGAAAGTGAAATGGAGAGAGAGAGAGAGACTTAATGAAGAAGAAAGAGGGGGGGGGGGGGGGGGGGGGGGAGAGCCTTGTCATGGCCGACCATGTGGGGAGGGAGGGTTTGTGGGTTTGGGTAGTGATCCAATAACACTCCAAACCCATTAGACTTAGGTTTAATTGGTTCAGGTTTGGTTCGGTCTAATTTAATCAACTAATTAAGTTGAAAATAGGGTTTATAATTTCTAACCTAATTATGATGGTATGTGGGCCAAGCCCAGCTAGTATGTGGGTCCCACTAGGGTCCAGGCTACCCGGGTCTCCAATTTGAGTCCGAATTGGATAAAATCCAAACCAACCCAAATAAATCCCAAAAAATCACATAAAATCAAATAAAATTCCTAAAAATTATAAAACTTGAAAAATGACAAAAATACCCCTAATTTGAAAACTGGGGGTGACAACAAATATTTCCTAAATTATTTTAGGTATTGATGTACAATTCTAATTATTTGAGTATTCGTACAAAATTGGTATTTTATTGTTAAATATTGTTTTACAATATTTGTACAATTTGCTGGACTCGGATAAAGGTGAGTAGTATGGATTCACCAGACCACCATTTAATTATTTTATTATTTTTTGTGATTAAATAGATATATTTATTACTATTAGATATTATTATTATTATTAATTGGTTGTTTCTGTATTCCTAGAATATATATATATATTGAATTATATGTACACATGTATATATGTATAACACTATCCTAGAAGAATATTGCTAAGATTGTATTTAGAATTTTCTGAAAATCTATTTATGGATATACATGTATATTATTTGTTATTATATATGTGTGTACGTATATATTTTTTTATTATATATGTGTGTACGTATATATGTATGTATATTATTTGTTATTATATATGTGTGTACGTATATGTATATATAAATATATATTATATGTGTGTATGTGTACGTATAAATATATATATATATATATATTTATATATATATATATATATATATATATATATATATATATATATATATATATATATATATATATATATATAATATTTTTTTTATATAAAATATATATATATATATATTTAAATATATATATATTATATATGTGGGTACGTATATATTATATGTGTGTATGTGTACGTATATGTGGGTATATATATATATATATATATATATATATATATATATATATATATATATATATATATATATATATATATATATATATATATATATATATATATATAGGTACATGTATATATGTAGATATATATTTATTTATGCTAATATATTAATTAAAGAAATAGAAAAATAAAAGGAAAAAAAAACCAATAATAGCAGGCTGGCCCAAAGCCAAGCAAACCCCCATAGAATCGGCCCACGTGGGCTCATCCCTTACTTAAGTGGCGTTCAACAGCCCAAAGCCAATGCTTCCCTACCCCCCCCCCCCCCCCGTGAACCCGAGACTATACGCACAGCCGAAGAGAGAGAATCGTATATATATACATATACATAGAGAGATCGGGAGAGAGAGGAGTTCGCGCAACCCTAAAGGAACCCACGCCGCCACCACGCGCCACCTTGGGTTGCCACCCCGACGGCCGTGCGTTGCCGGAGGACAGCCGGCGGCCGGCCGCGCACGCGCGGCTACAGCAGCGCGCGTGCGGGATAGAAACTGAGCAACAGCAGCAACATCATGACAGGTACCGATTCATCGTCTTATTTCTTCGCGTACACTCATCGGTTTTCAATTTCGTAAATTAGTATGGAAACCCTATATGACCCTCTAGAGGCCCCAACAAATAGGTTGCAATATGGTCGAGCCATTGATTCACAAAATCGAGGCAAACTCCAACGAAAATCTGTCCAAAAATAGGACATGTATCAGCCCAAACACCCAAGTTGGAAGGAAAATTCCTGCCAATCCATTGACCTATTTGGAAATCTACTTGAACACAGTTATAGACAACATGTAGGGCTCCACGACCCAAATTGCAGTAGTCGATTTCATCGACTATGCGCCGAGAAATCGGATCCCGAAGTTTGACAAAAACCTGTTTTAAAAACAACAAAATCCTTCGATACGACGTGCGTCCCGCCAATCCGGGCGACGTGGTCGTGAACCAAAAGCATCAAAAGGTGCGTAACGGCTTCGTGGACGTGTGGGCTTTGAAGGAATTCAAATTGGTCACGTGTGCCCAACGAATTTGATACGTATCCGTCAAAATTCACCGTATCGGCCTCTGTAAAAATTTTTCAATTACTTTGTGCACGTTCGTTAGATCGAGACGAAACTAGCGCCAACAGGACCGTATCATTTTTTTGGTCCTGTATGCCAAGTTTGGTCAGATTCTGAGACAGTTGATTGGATCGCCGTTTCGTAGGTCCCATGATCCGATTCAACGGGAGATTTTGTGCACGGCACACCGGAATCCACAATTGGACATACCGTTGGGTTCGTATCAGAAAATCGAATCCGTAGACATGTAGTTTGATGACTTATTTTTTGGTACAAAGCGGGTCCAACGGCGGACACCGTTTTGGTCCGAAATTATCGTTTTGTTCCTGTGTCCAGAATTGGACTTAAGGACAGGTAATCCTAGCTAATTTGATTATTCTGAGAATGTTGGTAATGTCTGTTTCAGCTTTCGGAGACCGTTGTAAGATTTGGACTTATTGGCTTGGCAGTTGCCTATATTTTGTTGGATCTGCGTACAACCTCCAGGCAAGTATACCTTGCCTCCCTCTACAGTTTATTTACATGCATATTTATATTATTATGTAGTTTTACTAGTTGATTATTGACGTGTGATTTGTACGTCGTGCATGCTAGTACATATATAGTCCTTGTTTATTGTTAGCTTTGTGGTTCATATTGGATATATGTATATATAGTTCTTGTTCATAGTTAATTATGTAGTTCATATTGGATTAGTTTTCTCGTGTATCGTGATTGGGTCGTATCGTGTCATCACTTGTACTTGGACTGAGTCGTATCGTGTCATAGGATGAATAAGTCATAACGGAACTGTTGTACCTTAAAATTCTTGAAGCTAACCTGCGAGTCCACATTAGGGGCGAGGGTTAGTAGTTAAGCTAACCTACGAGTCCACATTAGGGGCGAGGGTTAGTAGCTAAGCTAACCTGCGAGTCCACATTAGGGGCAAGGGTTAGTAGTTATCTGTTCCACACCTGCGAGTCCACACTAGGGACGAGGGTGATGCTAGCCTGCGAGTCCACACTAGGGACGAGGGTTAGTAGTTATCTGTTCTACACCTGCGAGTCCACACTAGGGACGAGGGTGATGCTAGCGTGCGAGTCCAAAATTGGGACGAGGGTTAGTAGTTATCTATTCTGCACCTGCGAGTCCACACTAGGGGCAAGGGTGATTTCGTGAAGCTAACCTGCGAGTCCACATTAGGGGCGAGGGTTAGTAGTTGTTCAAACCTGCGAGTCCACACTAGAGGAGAGGGTTTGAGTATTCTATTGATTATCCGTTGACATCGTGACATCGTGTTCTCTTGTTCTCCTCCAGCAGTTCGTTTATGCGTAGTGGTTCTTCCAGTCGGGTATAGTCGTGTTTTCGTGTTGATTGATCTTTCTCCGTTTATTTTCTGTATTTTCTTTATTGCATGATAAACTGCTAGATAGGCATATTTTTATGTATCTTGCTACGTCCCCTGAGGACCTGATGATCTCTTCAGGTTTAGCGACTGCATGGAGTTAGTTAGCAGCGCGGGATGACAGAGGATTGCGATGTATGATACATGTATTTGCTTGTGATATTTCTTTATTATCTTCTCGTGCTTTATAATCCGTGCCATTATATATTCTGCTTATTTTATAGACTCATATCATTCTTGGAGTCTAATCGGAAAATATGATAATGGGCTGCAGACCATGACCCATAATTGTTCATTCGTGTTTTATACACTTATTATGGATTAAGATATAGATTATTTTGCCATGATTTGGCAGTATACCATAGCCATGACAGCGTTTACATATTCGAATTGGACTGGAGTCCGCTCGATACGTAGCTGGCTTGCTCACGAGCTTGCGTCCGAAAAGCGGGTGCGGGTCGTGACAAAGTGTATGGCCTGTCAGCAAGTTAAAACCGAGCACCAGCGAACGGACGGGGAGATGCAAAACCTTGCAATTCCAGAGTGGAAGTGGGATCATGTCACTATGGACTTTTTTGTTGGCTTGCCAAGGACGTCGCAGGGAACCGACGCCGTCTGGTTTACCTTCGATCGACTAACCAAGTCAGCACACTTCATAGCCGTTAAAGTTACTTGGAGCGTCGACCGTCTTGCTCAGATATACCTTGATGAAATAGTTCGGCTGTACAGGGTCCCAGTATCTATCGTCTCGGATCGGAATGGACGGTTCGTGGCACGCTTCTGGGGTAGTCTTCATTCAGTGTTGGGGACCAAGTTGAAGTTTAGCTCAGCTTATCATCCTCAGACTGACGGCCAAACAGAGCAGGTGAACCAGATTCTCGAGGACATGTTACGACTCTGTGCGATCGACTTGAAGTCAAGCTGGGACGTTCATCAACCGTTGGCCGAGTTTGCATACAACAACAGCTATTAGTCCAGCATCCAAATGGCACCGTATGAAGCTTTGTACGATCGAAAGTACAGATCGCCCATTTGCTGGAATAAAGTCGGGGAATAACACATACTTGGTCCAAAACTGGTGGAGCAGACTGTACAGAAGGTCAAGTTAATACGGGAGAGATTGAAGATAGCACAAAGTCGGCAAAAGAGCAATACCGACACGCATCGACGCCCCTTCGAGTTCTTGGAAGGCGACCATATATTCTTGAAAGTGATGCCTATACGTGGAGTTACCAGATTCGGTGCGAAAGGGAAGTTGAACCCAAGATTTGTTGGTCCGTTCGAGTCGTCCCGGTAGCTTACCAAATCGCCTTAATGCCTGCATTGTCGGAGGTACACAACGTCTTTCACGTTTCACAGTTGCGAAAGTACGTGCACGATCCGAGCCATGTGGTAGATTTGGGTCAGCTGGATCTGAAGGCGGACTTGTCATAGGTCGAAGAGCCTATACAAATCTTGGAGCGCAAAGATAAACTTCTCCGCAACCGTGCTATTTCTCTCGTTCGCGTCCTCTGGAGAAACCATTCGGTCGAGGAGTCGACATGGGAGCTCGAATCAGAGATGAAGGAAAATTTTTCTTCATTGTTCTCGTAGAGGTAGGTTCTATTCTTAAGTTTCAAGGACAAAACTTTTTCTTAGTTGGTTATGGTGTAGTACCCCGTCCCTACATCGTGCCCCGTTTTTCGTCCACGGGGAACACTGTCGCTATCGATTTCGTCGGAATCGATAGGTCGGGATCGATCGAATCGGTCGAACGAGAACGGTTGAATTAAGATCCATTCTCCGTTATGGAATGGCTTCTTCGAAACCAAGTCCCATATTCAACGGATTGTGCCTCAAGAATTGACTCTGCGGCTGAGTTGTGAGAGGCCTTCCGTTGCTCTGTTTTTTATGCCACTTGCGTTGGTTTTGGCTTTGGTTTTCTGAATGCATTTTTGTGAATATTTTCGATGGTTTTCATGGCTTGCATTTCGAACTCGCATTTCTTATCGAACTTCTTGAATAATACAGTGTTCTAATTGGTTGCTTGTACGATTTCAGGTAATCGCGTAGGCGACGTCTAGCGCGACCAACAAGTTCTCTCGCCTCAAGCAAAACTCAAGGCGAGTGTCCGACCCTTCTCTTCTCAACCCATCTTAGGTAAATCGATAATGTTGTTGCGAATGAAAAAATAAATACAAGGGCACGGACACGATAAAATGATTAAGTTTTCAAAGAGAATGTAGGCCACTACAAAAATTTGTCAGATTAGCGACGTTTATAAACGTCGCTAATCTCGGCCAAAATGTCGCTAACTTAAGTTAGCGACGTTTTGGAAACGACGAAAAAAAGTGTGTCGCTAATTGAGAAAATGTCGCAAAATATCGCCATAGCGACGTAAATTAGCGACGGTCATAACGTCGCTAAATAGCGACATTATTTGCGACGTTTCCTTGTGGTCGCCGATTAGCGACACAGTAGCGACGTTTTTGCGATGATGTAGTGGCATCAGATTGTTTGCCATGTCAGCAATTTAACGACGTTTTCAGCGACGTATAAAAACGTCGCTAACATTTAGCGACAAATAGAAACGTGGCTAAAAACGTCGCTAATTTAAAAAAAAAATTAAAAAAGAATAATCCAGAATGCAAATGTACAATCCAAAATATAGAATCCAATCCAATCCAATCCAAAATACATAATCTAATCCTGGGTTCGTCGACCCTTTCGGTGGAACACTCAACACCGGTACGCACAATACAATCCAGAATAGACAAAAAATAATTGGTCGTCTCCTCAAGCCTCTCGGAACATCACAATATGCATCACACATCACAGAAACCAATATACATCACAATATGCATCACACAAACAAAAATACATCACACACCAAAAAACAAATATCCATCACAATATCCAAAGGAGATATATCCATCAAAACAAATATCCATCACAATATCCAGAGGAGATATATCCATCAAAACAAATATCCATCAAATAACGGTTGTCAGAAATAAGTCTTCTGGAAACAAATCCAGTAAATATATGTATCTACTGTCATCTATGCTGGGGCAGATAGAACTCCCTCAGCCAGCGTGCATAAGTAGGATCCACGGTCACTACTAAAATCTGCTCATATAGCGACGTATATTAGCGACGGATGCTTGTGGCGTCGCCAAACATTGAAATATAGCGACGCCACGAAGGAAACGTCGTAAAACGTCGCTGACTAGCGACGTTCTGCGACAGAAGACTAAAAACGTCGCTGAATAGCGACGTTTTGTGACGTAACTTACTTAACGTCGCCATTTTGGCGACGTTTAGCGACGGCTAATAAGGACGTCGCTAACTCTTTTATAATTAGGGCAGAGAGTTCAGTCGAACGAAAATTTTCGAACGAAAATTTTTTCCCCCCTCGACCCGATTTCCTCCTCCGGCGAATCCCTCCCCCCTCCCCCCCCGACGACTCCACCGTCCCCCCTCCCCCCCGACGAGTCCCCTCCTCTCCCCGACGACTTCCCCCCTTCTCCACCGGCGAATCCCTCTCCCCGACGACTTCCCCCCTTCTCCACCGGCGAATCCCTCTCCCCGACGACCCCCCCTCCCGTCGAGCTCCTCCTCCTCGAGCTCAGGTAAACCCTAAGCTCCCCCTCCTCCTCCTCCTCTCCCACGGACACACACACACACGGACACACACACGAACACACACACGGACACACGTACACACACAGACACACGTACACACACAGACACATGGTTTTGTTAGATAGATCTGAGTTTTGTTCAGTCTTTAAGCCTTTTTAATGCATTTGTTTAGTTCCTCCTTGATCATTCATGTAAACCTTATGTTATTGGATATATATAGGCTATTATGGTTACATGAGGATGTGAGTTATAGGTTAGAGGTTGAATTGGGGCTGAGTTAGCCTTGAAGTCATGGGTTGAGAGTTGAGAGGTTGGAGTATGGAGTTAGGAGTGAATGTGAGGGATAAGTTTATATGTAAGGTATGAATTATATATATATATATGATGTTTTGAATACATGTGATTGGTAGTCCAAGTTATTATAGGATTTTGGTTTATAGCTTGTATATAGGCTCTTGTATATATAGTTTACCCAATTAGGATTGTTTCTAGGGTAACATATAAGGCTATGTTGGTTAGGCCTAATTAGACTTTAGTTGACTAGCCCAAGACCTAGAATGCCTTGGTATTGAACCTAATAGGCTATGTTTGACCAATAGTTGACTTTAGTCTAGATGAGGCTAACCTAGACTAGTTTGACCTTGTTTGACCAAACTAGACTAAGGTTGACCTAGTTTGACTGTTAGAGTTGACTAGAGTTGACCAAGTTTGACTTTGACCTAGATTGACCTAGAAATCATATAGATTGCATTGTATCCTTCATTTCTCTTGTATTTTGCATATCATGACCTGTATTGCTCTATTTAGGACTTTGTGGCTCAGATTCAGACACCTGATATTTATCCGTCTTAGAGCCTTGGTTTGGGATACCAAGTTGGGGTTAGAAATAGGATACTAGTTAGCTATTGGTATGTGTAGATATATATTAGATAGATAGTTGGATGGATAGGTGGATAGATGGATGGGGAGTAGAAGGTGAGCTGCTGCCCCCATTCCAGCAACAGCAGCAGCAAGAACAGCTGTTGTAGCAGCAGTTTACATCAGCAGTAGCACCCCCATGGCCCCCCACTTGTAGTGATTAGCACTAATGGGGGCAGGAGAGGTAATTATAGGAGTAATTAGATCTAGATCTAATTAGCACTTGGCTACAAGGCATATTCCAAGAATATTCTAGAGAATATTCCAAGTCTATTCTAAGGAATATAGCGACTCCTATCGTTTGAATTAACCACATCTTGGCTATTTGTTAAATAGATCGACCCTGAGCTCCCATGTTCAGTCGTGCCTTCAACATCATGTTCAAATGAAGGTGACAAGCAGATGACTATGAAAAAATATGTCGTATTGAGCTTCATAAAGAAATACAAGATTACTACATAGGAGGAAAGGTTTGGTAGGATTACGTCAAAGCACACGGCTTAGAAAATTATGACATATTTGTCTTCCGACACCGTGGTAACATGGTTGTCACATTAAGGGCCTTTGAGGAGGTGGCATGTTGTGAACAAATATATCCTTAGTTCTCCTACGTAATGTTAAAGTAAATCCGTAGAAGAACTATAAGGATATATTTTTTCACAACATGTCACCTTGTCAAAGACCCTTAATGTACCAACCATGTTACTACGGTGTCGGAAGACAAATATGTCATAATTTTCTAAGCCGTGTGCTTTGACGTAATCCTACCAAACCTTTTCTCCTATGTAGTAATCTTGCATTTCTTTATGAAGCTCAATACGGCATATTTTTCTATAGTCAGCTGCTTGTCACCTTCATTTGAACATGATGTTGAAGGCACGACTGAACATGGGAGCTCATGGTCGATCTATTTAACAAATAGCCAAGATGTGGTTATTTCACAGAAGCCATGAATTATCGGGAAAGCTGATGTCGCGGTCTAGTCACAAAACGTCGCTGTTTTGTTTAACTCAGCGACATTTTGCGACTCCACATTAGGGACGTGATTATCAGTATGTGTCAGATCTTAGTATTCCTAAGTAAGAGTGGGTATATGTGAGTGAGTATCATTAGAGTGTTAGAGAGTTAGTTCAGTCCTAGTACCTAGAGTATATAGAGTATCTTAGAAATATAGGTATGATTGGTACAGTGTTTTGAGCCATTCTTTAGAAATTAAATTTACTTATGCCAAGCCTTTTGGGCCTATCAGAGTTATAGATTTTTTTCGGAAATCTAGTATAACGCTGATTGCCTCAAAAGGCTTGTATAAGTAAGAGTGTATAGAGTACCTTTTGGGCCTATAAGAGTTACTTCACTCAGTTTGTCAAGACAAGTAAACTTTTTAAATGTTGACGGTATATATACCGTCAACATTTGGTACTTTTGCCTTGTAGCTACAGGCAGTTGCCTGCATTTTGCCTTATAACTTGGCCTATGGCCTGTGCTTAAGCAGTGTGGACTTCCAGGTTAGGGTGTTAGTTCATGATTAGCATTATTTAGATATTAGTTTCAGTTAAAGGGTTAGTTAAGATTAGGATATTAGTTTATGTTAGAAGGAATATGAGAGTTAGTAGATGTTAAAGTAGGATATTAATTTATTAGTTAGGATAGATAGTTTGAGTTAGGATACTGCTCAAGCACAGGCCAAAGGGTCGATATTGGGTATTAATTTAAAAAGTTTTACTTGTCTTGACAAACTGAGTTAAGTAACTCTTGTAGACCCAAAGGGTCGATATTGGACAGTTGGTGTCGTGTACTCCTACAAGTACAATTATACCTCACCAATAATCTCAGTTTTCTCTAAACTGTCGCTCTCTACTGACCTCTATCTAAATTGCGCACCCATATCTAAACTGCCTTAATATTCATTCACTGACTGCAATGTGCATCTATCTATCTTACAGAATTATCCTCAATTGGATATGGATATGAATTACTACTTACGAAATAAACTGCCTTAATATTCATTCATTTTACTAGATTGTTGATCGAGTTGACCAATAGTTGACTTTGACCTTGATTGGCCTAGGAATCATATAGAATTGCATGTATACTTCTTTTATTTTATATTGACTTCCATGATATGACAGCTCCTCAAAAAAAAGAATCCTCTACTAGACATCGCACTCTCCTTTTCAGAACATCAACTAGTATTACTACCTTGATGTATATATAAAGTATGCATGTATAATAGTAGGTAATGATATGCAAAACTGAAAAGATAAATGCAATGCATGAATGAATGGATGAAAAGATAAATGCAATCCATCGGAAAAGCTTTGACACTTGCATATCATTCACTACCTTGATGTATCTATCTTACAGAATTATGGAGCTGAATTACTATCTGCGGAATCGTACTTGGATGTACAACCGTCATCCTGATGACATGTGCGGTGTGCGGGATGAATTCATAGAGGGTGTACACCAGTTCCTGCAGTTTGCCAAGGCGTTCCCTCAGTACATGGACGGTACCAAAATTAAGTGTCCGTGTGTGAGATGTCGTAACTTTAAATATCATCCAGAAGTGGATGTCACGTATCATTTGTACTCGAAGGGTTCACGCCGAATTACTATCAGTGGAGCGAGCACGGAGAACTTGTGTCTTTAGCATCGGAGTACGAGCCTTATGTTGATGTCCACAACAACGCTCCTTACGACGATGGGTTGGTGAACATGGTTTTTGACGCGGCCGGGCCTAGTTTCGATCCGGATGATCATGATGCACCTGAGGAGGCACCGAACCCCGATGCTGCACAGTTCATGGAGTTGCTGGAGAATGCAAGGACTCCATTATATCCTGGTTGTGAGGATCATTCACCGTTGGAGGTGGTTACAAGATTGTTGAGCATCAAGTCCGATTTTAACATGTCGCAAGATTGCTACAACCGTATTATGGAGTTGCTTATAGAAATATTGCCTGAGGGTGCGAAGTTGCCTAAAGACTTTTACCGGTCTAAGAGGATGGTTAGATCGCTCTGGATGGGATATGAAAAAATCGATGCCTGTCGCAACGGATGCATGTTGTACTACAAAGACGACAAGGATGAAGACGCCTGCAGATTTTGTGGTGTCGATCGCTACAAGGCCTGTGGTAGAGGAAAGTCTGTCGGTACCAGGAAGCCTACCTCTTCGATGCACTACTTGCCGTTGACGCCGCGTTTGCAGCGGTTGTTTATGGTGAAGGAAACTGCAGAAAACATGAGTTGGCATAAGCGGGAACATACCGAAGGAGTGTTGGATCACCCATCTGATGGAGAAGCATGGAAGCACTTTGATCGAGAGTATCCAGATTTTGCTTCTGATCCGCGTAATGTTAGATTGGGTCTCTGCTCTGACGGTTTTACCCCATTCGGACTTTCAGGATCCCAGTATTCGTGTTGGCCTGTGATCGTCACCCCGTATAATCTACCGCCTTGGATGTGCATGAAGACTCCATATATGTTCCTCACCGTTATTATCCCAGGTCCGAACAATCCGAAAAGGAACATTGATGTTTATTTACAACCATTGATTGATGAGTTGAATCAGCTATGGGAAGTAGGTTCCAACACGTACGATGTATCTAGAAAACAAAATTTCCAGATGCGGGCAGCACTTATGTGGACCATCAACGACTTTCCGGCCTATGGAATGTTATCTGGATGGAGCACGCATGGTCGTCTTTCATGTCCGTGTTGCATGGACGACACTAAGGCTTTCCGTTTGAAACACGGAGGCAAACCGTGCTTCTTCGATTGTCATCGACGATTCCTGCCGAAGGATCATCCGTACCGGAGGAACAAGAATGCTTTTCGTGCTGGCGTTGTGGAGAAGGGTGATCCACCGACAAGGTGGTGCGGAGCCACGATATGGGAGGAGGTTAGAGATTTACCAAGTGCTATTGAGCAGCCTGCTACGGGCTACAAGTGTGACGGATTTGGTCGCACTCATAACTGGACGAAGAGGAGTATATTCTGGGATCTGCCATACTGGAGCACCAATCTGATTAGACATAACCTTGATGTCATGCATATTGAGAAGAATGTGTTTGACAACATAATTAATACTGTAATGGACGTAAAGGGGAAGACGAAAGACAATCCTAAGGCTAGATTGGACTTGAAAGAAATATGTAGACGTCCTGCATTGCATTTGATAGAGGACGGGAATGGAAAGTTGAAGCAGCCTAAGGCAATTTTCTCACTGGAGAAGGAGGATAAAGTGAGGCTTTGTAGGTGGATTCAAGGTCTGAAATTTCCAGATGGGTATGTTTCAAACTTGAGAAGATGCGTCGACCTCAAGGAGAACAAACTGACAGGTATGAAGAGCCATGATTGTCACGTATTCATGGAGCGGTTAATTCCGATTGCATTTCGGGAATTCTTACCGCAGGCAGTTTGGGATCCATTGACGGAGCTTAGCATATTCTTCAGGGACCTTTGTTCTAAGAAATTGCTCGTTGATCGTCTAGAAAAGCAAGAGAAGGACATTGCGGTAACACTGTGCAAGCTAGAGAGGGTGTTTCCTCCTGGATTCTTCGACTCTATGGAGCATTTGCCGATTCATCTTTCCTACGAGGCACGTGTTGGTGGACCCGTCGAATATCGATGGATGTACCCGTTCGAGCGACATTTGAATCACCTAAAAAGAAAGGTAAAAAATAAGGCTCGGGTCGAGGGTTCTATTTGTGAAGCCTATATTCTCGAGGAGATTACAAATTTCTGCTCCTCCTATTTCAAACCTCATGTTGCTACGAATAGAACGAGGGCTCCGAGAAACGACGACGGATATCAAGAATTTAATGATGGAATACTGAAAGTATTCAATGCGTCCGGAAAGCCTTCGGGAAAAATGAAGAAGAGATATTTGAATGACGAAGAGCTAAGGGCTGCTCAGTTGTATGTATTACTCAATTGCGACGAGGATGAAGTGGAGAAGCTAGAAGGGTAAGTAAGGAATGATGAGTTTACGTCATCTCAATGTAATAGTATAAGCTAATATTATTGTACTAATCGTTCTAATGCTTCGTTGTTTTCCAGCACATATAATGATGAGTTGAGGCTGGTTAGACCCTACCTAACAGACGAAGCATTAGAACAAGAAATGAGACGTCATTTTCCTTCTTGGTTGAGCGAATATGTAAGCAGTTCGGTAATATTTACTGGCCTCTTCTAATGCAACTGCGCAATAAATAACTTATTATCTCTTCTTTGATATTCAGGTCGATCGTCTAATTTCACCCGAGATTGAATTAATTAGAACTCTTGCCAAGGGACCAATTACTTTTGTTAAAACATGGCCAAGTTATTGTGTCAATGGCTTTCGGTTCAAGTCGACAAATGCTCCGATCAGAGACAGCTTCCTGGATCTTGATTCCACGAAGAACAGTTGTTTGTGTATCAAGTCTTCGAACTACAAAGACGTCGATCCAGGAAATGATTTCTTTGGCATCTTGCGAGAGATTGTGGAGTTGTCATATAATTATGGCAGAGAACCTGCAAATATCGTGTTGTTCAAGTGTGAATGGTTCGATCCGATTGAAAATCAAGGCTGGAAAATTGACAAGCATGGTCTTGTGGATATAAACTACAAGCGTAGATATCAAGGCTACGAACCGTTTGTCCTAGCAACTCAGGCTCAGCTCGTGTATTTTACAGCTTATCCGAGACGGGGAGCAACGAAGTCTGACTGGTGGGCAGTATGCAAGACTAAAGCTAGAGATACTTTTGATATTGATGAAAAAGCTTACCAGGAGGACGAGCTACCTCCTGTAACCAATATTGTCGATGTGGACTCCACGGAAGTTACGCATTACACGACACATAATGTAGAAGATGTAGAATTATCCGAAGAGGAAGGCGAAGCCGACGAAGGTGAAGACGAAAGTGAAGATGAGGAGGAAGAGGAAGATGAGGTCGAGGAAGACGAACAAGATGATTATTCTGAAGATGATTGAGAGAGATATTATCTGGACTTAGATGTTTATTGTAGAATGTATCATCATATGTTACCTTGGTTATTATCTTTGTTGTACTGTCATATTTCTAGTCTCTATTATTTGTTGTACTGTCATATTTCTAGTCTCTATTATTTGTTGTACTGTCATATTTCTAGTCTCTATTATATCTTGTACTATCATATGCTGTTATCAGGTATGGCAGGTCGTCGCGGACATTTGCGAGGGCCACGAGGAGGTCGGGATCATCCGGTACTTCCTACAGGTACTGCTAGGGGACGGAGTTTGCCTTCGGTACCTCCTATTGGTACCGGCTCTGGATCCTCGTCGCCGATTACTCCTCCATATCGGACAGTAGCTGGGCCGGTTGGGACGACGTCACGTGGCATATCTCCTGGGACGAGTAGTTCCAGACCTGTTGAGAGGGCTCCCCCGTCTAGCGTTCCTGATGTTGATACGACGATGGAGACGGATGAGCAGATGGCCGAGGAGGATGCGCCGACGGCCGACCAGCATCATGAAGATGATGCGTGCGCACCTCCGGAGGAGGGGAGGACGGAGATCTGGGCCGACGGTACAAAGTAGGTATTTTGGTTTATTATTATTTTCTTCTGTTTTTATCATAAATTAACTTTTTTCATGAATATAATATGTATGTATAGATATCGTCCTTCAGGGGTACAGAGACGCCTAGGCGATATGCTGAGGCATAATTATGGTGGTCCCTGGATTAACTACTCTGATGCTCCAGACGAAAGGAAGAACTTCTGGTTTACGCGCTTCAAGGTTAAAATAGATTTGTTTTTAACATGAATCATTTAATTTATGCATATTATATATAACTAATAAATATTTGGTTTCGTACTGTTCTAGGATATGTTTTACTATCCGCCGCACCGGGCCGAGCAGATCGAGGGGATGTTTCCTTCCGTCGCTGCCAAGCTGATCCGCGACTCTATCAACGATCAGAAGGATCGTGATCGTGCCGGAAAGCCGATCCAAGGTTGGATCACCCCTGATCAATGGAATGCGATGAAGGCTCGATTCGAGGAGCCAAAGTACAAGGAGAAGTCGGAGAAGGCCAAGGCGGCTAGGCAACATGCCTCGAAGTGGTGCGGTGGGTCGATTCCGATGACGGAACATTTTCGTCGTCTGGTATGTCTTTCTCTTTTAGAAATATTATTTTAATGCAAATCCGATAAATTATTACTAAGATAATATATTTAATTACAGGTAAGGAAGGTCGGTAACGCCGACATGGTGACCGTCTTCCTGGCCACCCATCGGAAGGGCGGAGTCCTTATTGACGAGAGGGCCGAGCAGACCTATGTAAGTATTACAATACGTTATCTTAATTTAATACTTCGTGTCCATTTTAATATAACTTAGTAAATATGATGCAAATAAATATTCATGAAGTTAGTAAAAATAAGTACATTAATTATAAATTAGAAATCATAGAGTACTATCCATACTTTCTAGGCCGAGTATAAGAGGCTGCGGGAACGGGCGGCTGCTAGTGCACCTGATGCAGGAGAGGCCGGTACTTCCTCGCAGCCCACTCAAGCTCCGTCGGAGGACGAGCTGTGGATGACCGCCGCTGGTGGCCTCCGTAGGGGTACGTACTACGGTACGGGATCCTATGGCGCCCTAGTTGCGACCCAGTCCTCTAGGACATCTCCTGCTAGTGTGCATGGTCCACAGCCGTCCCAGGAGTCTGCCCGAGTCCACCAGATGATGGAGTCTCTCCGTGACGACCTGCTACGACGGATCGAGCAGCAGTCTCAGCATCCTACGGACGATCCTGCGCTGCTAGCACGATTGGATGCGCTCGACCGCGGCATTATAGACCTCAGGGAGACGACTGAGAGGACAGAGCGCGCCGTTGGAGGGTTAGAGCGCACGGTGACGGAGTTGCAGACAGGACAGGTGACCATGGCCGAGACGGTGAGAAAGGCGCAGGATTCGATGGTCCAGAGCACTGGTAGAATGTTATCTATCATGGATTCATACAACCAGCGACTTACAGCGTTGGAGCATGCTGGTACTCTGGGTGCGCCTTCATCGTCGTCGACTCCGCCGCCTCCACCGCCTTCTTCTTCGACACCGACTCCACCGACGTCACAGCCTGGCGCTCCATCTGTATCGATTTCACTTGCGGAGTATGAGGAGTTTTTACGCCTTCGTCGCGGCGGTGCCCCTCCTGCACCAGATCACTAGTAGTCCTAGTTAGGACTTTTATTTGTGTTTGTATCATCTTATGTTTGTGACTTATGATTGGATGTTTGTATTGGATGTTAGTTGTGTATTGGATGTTTGTGACTTATGATTGGATATTTGTGACTTATGATTGGATGTTTGTATTGGATGTTTGTATTGGAATTGTGAGTGGGGGTTTCAATGCGCTGTGATTTGGAATTGTGAGTGGGGATTTGAATGTGTACCTATATGTGTTTTATAGAATTGTGAGTGGTAATATAGAATCTGTGTTTTATTTTTTTTTATTTTTTTTACAACTTTAGCGACGTTTAGCGACGCTTACTGACGTTTAGCGACGTCGTTTTCCGACGTTTACCGACGACAAGCTGCAAATAATATATGTTTGCGACGTTTTACCGACATTTACCGACGACTAACTGCAAAAGAGTACAGCTCTCCGACGTATTTACCGACGTCTAGCGACACTAGCTGCAAAAATGTACAGGACCATTACCGACGTCTAGCGACGAAACTCACGTCGCTATATTACCGACGAAACGACGCTAGACGTCGGTAACTATTCCAGGTTTTACCGACGTGTGGCGACTACGTATACGTCGCTAATATACCGACGGAACGACGATAAACGTCGATAACTCACCGACGTACTCGTACGTCGCTGAATGTCGGTAATTGCGACGTTCAGCGACGTTTTCGTGATCACCGACTAAGGAAACGGCGACAAAAGCTAAACGTCGGTAAATACGTCGGTGATACAGATTAGCGACGGAATTTCCTATTTTTCCGACGTTTTTGGGCGTCGCTAAAACCACTTATTTTGGTAGTGGGTAGCCAGATCAATATCCAGAGGAGATGGATGACTGGAACTCCCGGTGGAACTGTCCTCGGGTGCCACCTCCTCTTTTACAGCTCTCTCAGCTTTAGGAATCACTTCTGGAGCAGCTCTCTCGGTAGAACTACTCTCTGGAGCAGCCATCTGTGCCTCCCTCAAGCGAGATCTTCGGGTCTTGGGTGCCATCTAGTAAGACCATTAAATATCAATGAGAGCACGTATATAAAAAATTCAACTCAGCTTCGTTTGACGATTTAATTTTGCACAGTCTCAAGTATTGAATTATCCATAAAAACACACTTTAGAAATAGTTCAGATTCGGGAACACAAGAAGAATTTTAATCCAGTCCATAAACACGAAATTTGTACCTATCACGTACAAACCTACTTCCAATCTTAAGATGAACTAAACAAAATTAGTATATAATCATGTGCGCTGGTATAGACCGGATGTACTTAGTATCGACCGATGGATTAGCATCGGTCTATCGGTTTGGTATAGGCCGTATCGGATTGGTATCAGCCTTAGCGAATTGGTATCGTCCTTAGCGAATTGGCATCGGCCTTAGCGAATTGGAAGGTTTAGTAACAACTGTACTTGGATTTCTCTCTTCTCGAGCTAGAATACCATTGCAAGAGAGTCTCGAGAGAGTAAAAAATCTCCTAAATATTGATATTTACGAGAGTGATTGGCCAGTTAAATCTTCTGTAACTGGCAAATCACTCTCGTAAACATAAATAATATTTTTTTAATATTATTGAGGTTTACGAGAGTGAATAACCAATTGCAAGAGATTTAACTGGCCAATCACTCCAGTAAACATCACTATTTAAGAGATTTTTTACTCTCTCGTGACTCTCTTGTAATGGTATTCTAGCTCGAGAAGAGAGAAATCTAAGTACAGTTGTTACTAAACCTTCCAATTCGCTAAGGCCGATACCAATTTGCTAAGGACGATACCAATTCGCTAAGGCCGATACCAATCCGATACGGCCTATACCAAACCGAGCATATCGTATCGGTTACGTAACTGTACTGAGACGAGCATATCGTATCGGTTACGTAACTGTACTGATACGAGCCTGTACATCTGACTAAACCTATGGAAATCTCAATCCACTCTGCCTTGAAAATTCTCCTAAAAATTCTCTACGTCCTTGAAAACTCCATATTTGCTCTCGATTATACTTTCTTGCTTTCCGTACCATTAATTCTCGTCCCTTTTTTTTGAGGGGACGAACGATCATACTGTCTAGAATTTATCAAAAATTCTTAAATTATAGTATAATTTTGCTTGATTATTTAAATTTTTGGCTGTTTGATAGATATGGGGGATTAAAGATACCATATGTCCTAGATATCCTTAGTAGAATTATTAGCCACTAGTTAGAAGGTTATAATATTTTAGTGACTATGTTTTGAGGAGTAGTTTGACCAATGGTGGGTAGAAGTCCTCAAGTATTTGGAGTTATAAGAAAATGACTAGAGAAGGTCATAAAATATTTTTGGAGAAATTAAATTTGAGGAGGTTAAGGAAATAGTAGACTTTGATTTTTAGGAATAATTATGAGTTAGAATTTCGAGGACAAAATTATTTAAGGTGGGTAGATTTGAAGCCTCCCTTCCCGAAAATTTTTGAAATATTTTTTTATAATTTATTTATTTTAAATGGTGACTTGTAGATTTTTATAAATAATTATTTATTTATTATTTCGGTAGATGACTTTAGCCATGGTTGAGTTTTGAAGTACAAGACGACTAGGAATCATGGCACTGATAGTGTAGTGGCGTGCCTTGACTAGTGTATTCGCCATGTCAGGGAAGGCTGAGCCATAGTGATGCCCTAACTAGGAAAACCAGGCTAAGTTGTGACATGACCCTATAAATAATCTAATTATTTAACTATTATTATATTGTGGACTTGTAGGAGACCGGTTGCACCAATTTAGTCCGAATTGGACCCAAACCAAACCTGAACCCGGGTAGGCATGTAGTGAGATCAAATACACCCATGTAGACATATTTCAAGTAGATGCAATGCCTATTATTGGTTATTGTATTTATTATTATTATTATTATTATTATTATTATTATTATTATTATTATTATTATTATTATTATTGGTATTTTTGATAGATTGAAGGGATTTACTGTTGATGCTATAATTAATATAAGATATCTTTATTATCGATTACTTGTGTTCTCAGGAGATATATATTATCGTGTAGATAGATATATTTTAAAAGTAGTAATTTTGGTATGTCCAAATTAGTATATTCGTATATAAATGACTTATTACATATAATATTTATATTAGTAGTACTAATTGATATTTTCATAGGGTAATCAATTATGATATACATATATATATATATATATATATATATATATATATATATATATATATATATATATATATATATATATATATATATATATATATATATATATATATATATATATATATATATGTATTTTTTTTATATACATATATATATATATATATATATGTATATATATATATATATATATATATATAATTTTTTTTTTTTTTTTTTTTTAATATATATATATATATATATATATATATATATATATATATATATTTATATATATATATATATATATATATATATATATATATATATATATATATATATATATATATATATATATATATATATGGTATGTAAATGTATGCACATATATTATTTTAGGAGTATGCTTGTATATATAGGTACTTAAGGCTTTAGAATTTTTATAAGTGTTTATGTATATATATATATATATATATATATATATATATATATATATATATATATATATATATATATATATATATATATATATAATATATATATATATATTATATATATATATATATATATATATATATGTATGGAAATACATGTATATATATATATGTATGGAAATACATGTATATATATATGTATGGAAATACATATATAAATATATATATATATATATATGTATGGAAATACATGTATATACAAGAGTATAATAGTATATAGAAAACAAAATATAATTAAAAGCCCAAAGCCCTGAGCCCCAAGCATCCCAAGAACCCAGCCCAGTGCAAACCGAGCCAAGCCCGCACAGGGAAAACCCTTTCCCCACTCGGTTTTCTTTCGGCAGCGCATATATAAATATATAACGAGAGATCGAGAGGGAGGGGTGTTTCATCAAAACCTAACCTTGATAGCCTCCCCTGATCCTGAGCGGCCACCCGCCGCTGGCTCCACCGTCGTGCGGGCTTTCGGTCGCCGGCAGATGTGTCGGAACGCACAGCACAGCGACAGCAGCAGCCCGATCCCCCTACTTCGCAGGTAATATACTCTCCCCTCGTTCGATCGTTCGTCATTCCGTTTTCACATATACGACCACAACCTAAACCTCTTCTAGACTCAGTAATTAGATTTAGTTAGAACACGACAACATCTGTGGTTAATCGATCCAAAAATCGATGAATAAACTACCAAAACAGAACAAATATCTAGTTCAAACACCCAACTTGGCGTCGAATTTCCCACCAACCTATTCTTCGAATCAACAAACTTTTTGAACAGAAGTTAACCAAAACATATAGGGCTAGAAAAGTCCAGTAGAAGGGTTGTAAAAATTGCTTTGTACATTGAAGTATACACATGTAAACTTGGTCAAAAACCTGTTTTTCAAAACACAAAATTTCTCGATACAACGTGCGTCCGGCCATACTGGACGACCTGGTCGCGAACCGAAAGCATCGAAAGGTGCGTAACGGCTTCGTGGACGTGTGGGCTTTGATGAAATTCAAATTGGCCGCGTGTGCACGACGAATTTGATACGTAGCCGTCAAAATTTACCGTATCGGCCTCTGTGTAAATTCTCTAATTACTTTGTACACGCTCGTCAGATCGAGACGAAACCTGTGCCAACAGGACCGTATCATTTTTTTGGTCATGTATACCAAGTTTGGTTCGATTCCGAGACAGTTGATCGGATCGCCGTTTTGTGGGCCCCACGGTCCGATTCAATGGGAAATTTTGTGCACGGCCTAACGGAATCTAACTCTGGATATACGGTTGAGTTCTTATCATCAAAACGAATTCGTAGATATGTATTTTGATAACTTTAGAGATCGTTGACTCTGGCATGCTTCTCGGTACAAAACGGGTCCAACGGTGTACATCGTTTTTGCCCAAAATTATCGTTTTACCCCTGTGTCCAGAATTGGACTTAAGGACAGACAATCCTAGCTAACTTGACAATTTTGAGAATGTTGGCAATGTCTGTTTCAGCTTTCGGAGACAGTTGTGATAATTTGGACTTTATGGCTTAGCAGTTGACTATATTCTGTTGGATCTGCGCGCAAACTCCAGGCAAGATACCTTGCCTCCCTCTACAGTTTAATTTCATGTTCATAGTTTTCATGTTATTAGTGTATTATCATAGATACTATATTTGTTATAGATTTTACATGATTCATTAGCTTTCTTGTCTACTTGCTTTATCTAGTTTCTACATACCGTGTTCACCAGTTTATGGTCTTGTTTGACTTGACAGTGTAGTTATACTGGACTTGATCATGTCTTGACTGAGTCGTACCTTGCTTGAGTCATGTCATAGAACGAGTACGTGTAATTGAACTTCTAAATCCTCGTTATTGTTTCTTTGACACCAGAGAGCCCACTCGGGATGAGGGTGTTTGCCTTGATCTGTTTACATCCGTGAGTCCACACTCGGGATGAGAATATCGATTATTTGCACCAGAGAGTCCACACTCGGGACGAGGGTGTTGACTTGACATACACCAGAGAGTCCACTCGGGACGAGGATGTTTACATCAGAGAGTCCACACTCGGGACGAGGATGTTATACTTACACCAGAGAGTCCACACTCGGGACGAGGGTGCCTTGCCGTGAACTAACCAGAGAGTCCACACTCGGGACGAGGGTTAATGATTAGTTCAAATCTGCGAGTCCCCTCGGGACGAGGGTTTGGTATTCCATTGATCTCGTTTACGCTTGTTCATTCAGCAGTTCAGTTACGTGTAGTCGTTCTTGTTTTCCTGTTCATAGTCGCATGTCAGTAGCCACTTGTCGTTAGTCACTTGTTAGCAGTTTGGTCATAGTCTCTTGCCATGTTAGTGTCGTTCCTTGTTTATATCCTGTTTCTATTATCATGCATGATTAAACTGCTAGATAGGCATATTTTTATGTATCTTGCTATGTCCTCTGAGGACCCGATGATCCCTTCAGGTTTAGCGACTGCATGGAGTTAGTTAGCGGCTCATGATGGTAGTGATTATACCTGCAGGGATACAGTTATTTGCTTGCGATATTTTTTTATTATTCTCTCGTGCTTTATATTCCATACCATGATATATCCTGCTTATTTTATAGACTCTTGTCACATTCTTTGGAGTCTTATCGGACATTTATGCTAGTGGGCTGCAGACCACGACCCATAGTGTTCATTCATATTTCGTATACTTATTGTGGAATTGAGATATAGATTACATTGCCATGATTTGGCAGTAGACCATAGCCTTGACAGCGTTTACGTATTCGAGTCGGGCCGGAGTTCTCTCGATACGTAGTTGGCTTGCTCACGAGCTCGCGTCTGAAAAGTGGGTGCGGGTCGTGACAACTAGTAGCCATACTCCTCTACATACACCTCTACAATAGGAAACACTAGTAGCTATACTCCTCTACACACTAGTAGCCATACTCCTCTACTAGTAGCCATACTCCTCGATCCCTGAAAGGCTAAATTATGAACAACAAAACATTTCACAATAGAAACAACTCTAATCATGACTTGCTTCCAAATAATTGGTCATTTCTTACCTTTCTAATTATATCTTATCAATTTTCTTTTTTTCTGCCCAATCTCTTGATTAACTCATTCCAAGCACGCATATTAGTGAGGTGCACAAGAGTATATTCATGTTGTGTATAATACGTTTATGAAAATTATACATTTATGAAAGACATATTAGTGAATTGGTATCGTCCCACGAGTGAGGGAAGATAGTGCTTATCAAAGGTGAAAATAAACACAATAGTGGTCCATACCTCAAGAATCTATGCCATATTCTTATTCAAAACTGTGAATAATTCTTGCTGGATGTATATTATCTGTTAATTGTTTCTCAAAAGTATCGATCGAGGAAATTCTGAAATGATTAGTAACTAGTAAGTAACTGGATACTAATACCATAACTCAAGCTCATGTTGTGCACACAATATGGATTCATTCATAAACGAAAGATGTTATATTGGTATTCCTCCAAAACTATTTATATTGGTTGGTTGTGTTTGGTCTATTGCAGTGTCTGTTTTTTTTTTAAATTCCATCTTTAGTCTATTGCAATGTCTGCACATATGTTATGCACTGTTATTGGTTCCATACGACCGTATGAATTGTGAAGTTTATCAATCCTTTTGTGGAACTTTCTTAGGTTCCATATCTGAACCATGGAAAAAAAATGCTAATGACCTGGATACGAACACATATACGACACGGCGTCGTAGTGATCGGGTAATATGTAGAAATCGTCTAGTTTGGTGCGTTTTAATGTATTTTGGAGTTTTTGGGATGTGTATAACACTAACACTAATACACTGCACAACTTTCTTAGATTTTTTTAATATACAAAGCAATCGAATCTTTATCAACGATTAAGATTGATGTAGAGTTCTTTCCACTACAAAATCGGTAGAGAGGAACAAATGTGTAGGACACTTAACCCATATTGTTAGGGATTCAAAAGACTTACTAAGCAATTACTAGAATTTGTGGTATCTAACTAAAAATATGGTATACTTGAGGGGGAAAATCCAAAACTATTTATATTGGTATTCAAATACAAAACTTTGATGGAAAATAAAATGCTACTTCGTTTGATAGAAATAGAATGGTAGATTATTCATAAGATGACACCGTCCTATATAACTTTCCTAAATACGATACCTAATTGTCAAAACCCATTGCAATTGATTTAATAAAATTCCAGCATTATGTTTATTTAACTAATTAATTTCAATGGTTGCACATGTAACATGGATTTTATATGCACAATGCTTGCTCATTTTACGCTGCGGAAAAAAACTTTAGAGAAGAAAAAAAAATTTGAAAGCAACAGTAACCTCCCCTCCCCAGCCCCCCCTCACCGACCTGCCCCATCCGCCCCACCCCCAACCATAACTTGAACCACCCCAGCCCCCCTCCCCTCCCCTCCCCTCCCCAGCCCCCCACCCCCTGCCCCTCCTCCCCCTTTCCTCCCCTACCCAGCCCCCTAACCCTAACCCGAACCCCCCCAGCCCCCCCAACCCCCTGCCCCTCCCCTCCACCACCCTAACCCGAACCCGAACCCTCTCCCCTAGCCCCCCTCCTCACCTCCTGCCGCCCTTATCCCCCTGTCCCTCCCCCCCAGCCACCCTCCACTCACCACCCAACCACCCATATCCTCCCCTGCCCCTCCCTCCAGCCACCCCCCCACCCCCAACCACCCGTACCCCCCTCACCCCCCAACCACCCGCACCCCCTGCCCCACCCCCTAGCCACCCGCACCCCCCCACAACCAAAATATATAGAGATAGGGGAAAGTGAGGAGAGAGAGTGAGAGAGTGAAAATGGGGAAAAATGAATCGGGGGGATTTTAATTAAAATTTAGCGATATTGTGAGTAACATCGCTAATTCGTCGCTATTAACGACGTTATGGCGACGTTTAGCGACAAAAATCTCATTTAATTAATATACGTCGCTGGCACATCGCTATTTCATCGCTAATAGCGATTATTAGCGACGTTTAACGAAAACGTCGCTAAACTGCAAGAATTAGCGACGTTTTAACTAACATCGCTAAATTATGTCGCTAATATAGTAGATTTTAGTAGTGGGCTATACCTTAATAACTAAAAGAATTGTCTTTGCATGGTCATGAACAACTTGTCGACAAGGTGATAGTTTCCTCGAGCGGCAACCCCGGGCCATGGGACCGTTTCGGCCTAGGAGGAAACATGGTATAGCTGTGCTGGATGATAGCACGGGTTAGGCGGAGACTTACAACGGGGCTCGCTACTTGCGTTGAAAGGGCCCCAACTAGAAAAGCTATAAGTCCAGGATGGCTTGTGATGTCAGTGACCAATCACACGTAAACTGCACCCGCTATGCTAGCGATAACAATTGATAGGAAAGAACATGGTAAGTCTCACATTGCATGGCACACTCTGCCGTGGGTAAGTTCTAGAATAGTTTACATTATGCTTGTCATATGCTTATCTGAAATTATTATGATGGTTAGAAACATTCATAAACTAAGTCATATAAACTCTTCAACCAAATGAGAGCATGGAACATAAATAGCCACGCACCAGTACAAAGTATAATATACTGATCCTCGCTCTCCATGTAGGTACCCTGAACCAGAAAGGGCATGCCACTTAAGCTCAAGGCGGCGTGAATACTTTTGAAGCCTCGTTCGTGAGTTGAAGGCTTGTTTCTGGAAATCCTTTTGAAGATCCTGCACTCAGTCCAAAAGAAAGAAAAGATGACGACTCGACTTCCCTCAATAACAGGTGAAAAGTGTTATGTTTTACTTGTAAAAAGGGATGTAATGTATGAAACGACTATCGCATCAGCGTTCGTTTTGTAAGTTGAGTCATGTTGTAAGCCCGTGCGGCACTGATTGTAAAGGAGTCATGTAAATGAAGTTTTGTTATCAATAAAAAGTTTACTTCTATTTTAAATGTGTCATTCAATTTCTCTGCGCACTCTAACTTGATGTTGTGTTTCGGATAACCTTATGACTATACCTTCTGCGGTCGCAACTTAGGTTCGCACGGCATCACGCCCCGGGGACGACTATCGATTCTACGGAATTGGGGCGTGACACAGAACCTCGACATTCCAGTATGGAAGTGGAACGACATCTCTATGGATTTTATCGTGGGCCATCCGAAGACGTCGTAGGAAAATGATGTGATTTGGGTCATTATCGATCGATTGACCAAATCTGCTCATTTTATCGCTATCAAAGCATCATGGAGCATCGATCGGTTAGCTCAGATCTATATCGATGAGATTGTTCAATTCCACGGGGTACCTGCCACAATTATTTCGGACAGAGATGGGCAATTCTTGTCACATTTCTGGACGAGTCTGTAAGCGGCGATGGGTACTAAGCTGAACCTAAGCTCCGTGTACCATACGCAAACCGATGGCCAGACAGAAAGGATGAATCAGATCCTAGAAGATATGTTACGTCTGTGAGCAAAAGATTTAAAGACTAGTTGGGACACTCACTTGCCGCTTGCAAAGTTTGCGTACAACAATAGTTATCAATCAAGCATCCAGATGGCTCCCTATGAGGTACTTTACGGGAGAAAGTGCCAATCTCCGATTTGCTAGGACAAAGTCGGGGAGCGACAGGTGCTCGGGCCAGAACTAGTCGAACAAGCCATTGAGAAGGTCCGCATGATTCGAGATAGGCTCATTATTGCTCAGAGTCGACAGAAGAGTTATTCAGAGACTCGTCGGCGACCGTTAGAGTTCTTGGTTGGGGACCATGTGTTTCTGAGGGTGTCGTCGAGGCGGGGCGTCAAGCAATTCGGAGTAAAGGGCAAATTGAGTCCGAGATTCGTAGGCCCCTTCGAGATGCACTAAAGAGTGGCGGCAGTTGCTTACCGGATTGTGCTACCTCCTGTCCTGGCTGAAGTGTCTTCCACGTCTTCCAACTCCAAAATTATGTGCATGACCCAAGTCATGTGGTTAGCTTCGATCAGTTAGAGCTGTGCGCCGATCTATCATACTCGGAGGAGCCCATACAAAATTTGGACCGTAAAAGATCCTGCAGAGCCGATCGATGTTGTTAGTTCATGTACTCTGGCGCAACAATTCAGTTGAGGAGTCGACGTGGAAACTAGAGGCAAAAATGAAGGAGAAGTACCCTTCACCTTTCGCCGACGAAGGTCAGACCCTTGTTCTTAAGTTTCGGGATAAAACTTTTTTTAGTGGTATATTATGTAGTGCCCCGCTCCCGTTGGGGCGAAGCACTATGTAATAGGCTCGTGGCAAGACAGACATGGTCGGGAACATAGATGGCTAGTCTGACTCAGCGACGAGTTTGGTATACGAAAACCATGGCATCAATAAAATCGATTTAGACGAATGATATGAGTACCGTTCCGACAAATAGATCGGCTACTACTGGAATAAGTCATAGATGCAGTGGACTGTGTCTTGGCGAATGAACTAAAGAGAGTGACGCAACTGGTCTGATGTTGGTTTTCTTTATTTTCTTGGCTTTCTGAATGAATTGTTGCTCGAGTTTGATAAGTGTGCTTTTGTATCGATTTCTGAATGCGTATTTGGAAAATTCGAAAGAAGGATTGAAGGAGGGATTCTAATTCGATGCTCGTACCATTGCTGGAGTTCGTATAACTAATGCTTGTCCATCGCGAAGCATTCTCCTACTCTCGGTGCAATCTCTCTAGGTGGGTGGTTCTTCGGCCCCTTCTTTTCTACTCCTTTCCGCCAATAAAACTTTTAAAGTTCAATGTTCAAATCGATGATGCTAACTGGATGTATGCTTTGCCACTAAGATCAAGAACTTCAGTTAGGCTCGCAACTAGATGTATGCTTTGCCACTCTCGGTGCAATCTCTCTAGGCATTGCGAGACCTCCAGTTAGGCTCGCAACCTGGACTAGTAGGGCACGTCGCAATACTACATAATCGTCCTTTATGGTGTCGATATCACCAATGACCGCATATAAGATAGATTGTATGCTCACCTATTATCTTGTGCAGGTAGAAAGTATTATGTCAATTTTGTGCAGAAAAGGAGCAAGACCGTGGTAAGATAAGTTAAAATTGGTTATGTTGTTTACTATTTAAAATGTGCCTTCGGTATGAACTGCAAATCATATACTTCTAAATAGAAATATCACTTCGTATGCTAGAATCTTTAATAAGCAGTGTCGGTTTAGACGAGTGGGTTCGTCTCATCCACTAGCAATTGTGCTAACCCCAACTCCCCAGGTGACGAGTGTACTGCGGGAGCTCGAGACTAGACTGAAATTGAAGAACGGGAGGCGGCTCGAAGCTTTCCTATTTTGAAGTATTTTGAAGCCCAATTCAGATCGAAGGCTTTTGTTCAAATATATAAAGGGGCATGAATGTATGGAACAACAAGAATTATTTTATGGCAGCTTGTAGAGAGTTTTCTTTTGTGTTTTCAAAGATGTAGCCGCAATGACATATGTAATATAAAAATGACCTTGCACATACTTTACAAGTTTTATGAATGAAAAGCTAAATTTCTTGCTATTCTACGTCTTCAACTCTGTACACTGTTTAATTTTAACTCGTCGTCTCAAAAGAATTTTCAAGTGCACATTCTTGCCTTGCACAAGTCTAATAAAGACTAGTACGACATCACGTCCCGGCTCGTAGGATCAATTTATCTCGAGTGAAGGCGATGACGACCGATTTAGCGAGTCGGGGCGTGATATGCGACGCTGGTCGCCAGAAGAAGAGTAAGGAGAGGGGCGGGGGAGTCACCGTCGGTGCAGCCAGGTCGGACGGAGACCATGGCGGTAGAAGTGGTGCTGGTGGTGGCGGCCATGGCAGTGGTGGTGGTCGTAGGGGTGACTGGCGGCCATGACGGTCGTCGGAGGCGCCATAGAAGGGGGAAGTGATGAAGATGGTGGTGGCCGCGACGAGGGTGGTGGCGGAGGCGACTGCAGTAAGGGAGAGGCGGAGGCCATGGAGGCCGGGCTGGTCGGGACGAGCGAGAGAAAAGAGGGAGATTAGGAGAGAGAGAAGAGATGGGATGAGCTCAAGAGGGGTGAGGGAGATAAGAAGAGAGTGGGGGAGGGGCTGTTCCAGAGGGGAAGAGGAGAGAGATGAGTGGTCAGGAAAGATGAAGAGATGGGGACGGCTGGTGAGTGAGAGAGGGTGACGGTTAGGTTAGATTTTTTGTTTTTTTTTGTTTTTTTTGGTTTTTTTTTGGGGGGGGGGGGGGTAGTTTATAGGAAAAGGGGGAAATAATAATAATAATAATAATAATAATAATAATAATAATAATAATAATAATAATAATAATTCCATTTAAAATTCCACTACCAATAGTAACACAATTAAAATTAATAAAACTAAATAATATTAGAAATAAGAACGACAATAGCAATAACAATAAAAGTCAAGTGTCAGCAACCAAATTCAATCAAGATCCAATGAAATAATAAAATTTTAAATTAATACAAAATTTGAAAACTCGTCGATATATGAAATGCACCCATATACATATTCTAGGAAATATGGATATGACAAATATGTATATATATATATATATATATATATATATATATATATATATATATATATATATATATATATATATATATAAATATATATATAGTTATTTATTTTTTATTTTTTACTTTTAGCTACTTATATTACGAACAAGTAACAATTTGATGTTTTACTCGTTACTTGTAGCTGCAAGTAGCTGATTCATGCCATAAATTTTGTCTTTAACTGTTCTTAGATGGCAAGATTATAATGCTCTTAAATGGAATAAAATTATTTTCTAGTATAACATTCTTCTTTCAAAACGATGCTAACTCTTATGGAAAGAAGATGAAGATCTTCTTTCCATAATTGACCTAATTGTCGGAAAAGAAGAAGAAGAAGAAGAAGAAGAAGAAGAAGAAGAAGATGAGCAATGATCAGAATTCGACTGAAAAAAAAGCACGGTGAACTTCGAACGATCTTTGCGATCTCTGCTGAAGATGAGAGCAATGGAATTCAGGTCTCTCGTGAAGAAGAAGAAGAAGACGACGAGAATCGCAATCCAAATCTGAGTTTGTGCGAAGGGGTAGTTATGGTATTAATTTTGTAAATACAGAGCATCTAAAGGGAATCTTGGAATACTTAACGTGGAAATATATATTCTAGGCATTCATAAAACTCATCATGCGGATGGATTTTTTATAAAAACCAACTCCGAAATTGGGTTTCTCAGCAATTTTCAACATTGAAATAGTTTGTTCCATATAACGAGGGTTAGGCCCAAATTCTAACATCACTCGACCGCCTAATCAATCATTCGGCGACTTTGAATGAAAATTAGTTGACAAAACGAAACATTTTCTTTCCTGAAGAGGAAGTTTGGCAGTATTAAAACAGGAACGAAACTTTGGAAAAGCCGATACATGCCAAAATTCCTGGAGCTAATAATGGTGGTGTGGATGAACGCGTCCATTTGGTTCTATGGTTGAACGGATCAATAGGACAATATGTTGGATCTTCTTGGTACTCGACTCGCGGTAACGAGCAAGTTGCTCTGCTAGCAGGAACGAACAAGGCTGCCCGACTAGCGGGAAGAACAAAGTTAGCCGGAATATGTTTGGTTGCTCGGCCAACAAAAATGAGTTAAGTTGAAAATTATTAGATTGTATCTCGTTTTCGGTTGAGTCCTCCAATTGGCTCGACTCATCGACTTCTCATGCTTTCTAGTTGAAGTCAGATCGTAGTCACACAAGAAATATGTCTTCGTCTTGGGGCAAAATTCTCAGGAAATCCCACCCAATAGGATCGTATCAATGAAGAATATTGGTACTAATTCTATCGCTACCATTAACAAAATCCATGTTTAGTCGCTTTTTTTTCTTCTACATTTCTTAGAGCATCCACAGTGGAGACATTCCAAATACGTACTCCAAATTATAAAAATTGTATAAAATATTATTTTTGGATTGTCTCCTTGATATTGACACACAATGGTGTGCACTCCAGACAAATACGTAAATTAACATCTTCCATCTTTTTTCTTTTTATTTTTCTTCCATGTTTGTAAGATTTTTTCTCCCTATTTTTTATTTATTTTTCTTCCACGTTGGTTAAATTGTTAATATTGGTGGGACCAGAAATTAATATAGTGGAGCTTGCACATACTCCAAATCTGGAGTGTCTCTTAGCTTTCTAGCAAATTTAAGTATGGACAAGTACCCAATGTACTTCAAGTGCCACAAAATAAATTTGGCTAAAGTCAAAATAGCACTTGAAATCTCTCCCACTATGGATGCTGTCATATATTTCAAATTACCATTTGAAATCTTTCCTCTCTCTCTCTCTCTCCTCTCTATATATATATATATATTATATATATATATTATATATATATAGATATATATATATATAGAGGATGAGGGAGGTGAGGTGCCACCCTATGGAGGTGTCTACTTGTCACCCCCACATGCTATCATCATGCCACCCATGTGCTTGATGATAGCATGGGGGGTGACAAGTAGACACCCCCCGTGAGGTGGCACCCTACCTCCCTTATTCTCTATATATAGAGGATGAGGAGAGGGTGAGGTGCCACCCTATGGAGGGTGTCTATATATATATATATATATATATATTATAGCAGTGACCGCTAGCCTAGTGGTTTAAGAGAGATGCATGCGGTCCGAGTGGTCTTAAAATTAGTTTCGAATCTCACGAGAATTACAAATTCGAATAGTAGTGGTTCTTCGATACATATTAGTTTGGGTTAAGTATCTAATACTCACACTGATGCTATTTTTAATTAATTATATGGTCAAAAAGATGGATCAAACAACTACTATTTTGAAACATTAGTAAATTTTTTCTCTCTAATCTCTATATAACTCCTTTCTTACACTAATCAAGCATGCTGACCATGATAAAGAAAAAAAAAAGATTATTTGTTTTAGTATCTCATATATATATATATATATATATATATATATATATATATATATATATATATCATTATTAGGTATGTGTCTAAAATTGACCGTTTTTATGATTTGAGTTTCGAATCAATGCTCATTAGCCTAAGTGAACAGTGATTTAGATAACAAACTCTAACATCAATCAATTTTAAGATCAAAACTTTAATATCTATGTATATGTGAGACGCCTAAAAAGCTAAATAAAAATGGGAAGGTATTTAAGAGAACTCTTGCAATGACTCTGTCACTATTGTCTTTTTTTTCTTTTTTCTTTTTTACAAACCGTCGCCAAATCTTCTTCTTTTCTTAGCAGATTGAAGGGTCCGATTCTTCAAGGACTACTACGTACGCCACATGTCAAGACACGAGACGGAAAGTCCTTCTCTGGCGAAAGAGTGTCCAGGCCCCGGACACGCGAGAGAGCGAGAGAGAAGAGAAAGAGAGGACTCAACAGTGACAAGAGCGAGTAGAGGCAGTATGTGTGGAGTAACATGCACGAAGCAAACAGAATGGACAAACCATGCGATGACCGGGGATCACATTTTACTGGCTCCCCAGCCGGCAGAAACTAGAATTTCCGCACATGCACAAGGTTCGGGTCACGATCGAACACCTGTGGTGCATTGAACAGTGGGGAAGTCTCGACCATAAATAATTGGTTGGGAGTGATCTTTGTTCTTTTATTATTGATTGCAACTTATTTAAACTGCCAAGTATATTATATTTTTTTTTGGAACCTTCTACCTAATTTCTCAGGGAGCCGCCAATAAATTTTCAGGAGGTCCCCATGACTTATAGGTCAGAACTATATTGTAGTCCACTATTAGAGTTAGTATAGGCTTAATTTTAATTTGATACCCTAATTTAATAGGTATCAACTTGATTTTGAAACAAGACAAGAATACTTCTGGCCATCCAACTCTTTATCAATCCTCTCCTGGCAGCCCCACCACCACACCCCCCACCCGTTGCACCATCCCTGCCGCTCCCTCTCTCTCTCTCTCTCCGCACCATGCTGGTGCTGCTGCCATCGCTGCAGTGCGTAGGGGGGTGCAGCCGGAGGGTGGTATGAAGGTGGGGGGGGGGGGGG